>JAGDFM010000428.1:15202-33352 GCA_019155715.1 Phytophthora pseudosyringae
CCCCCCCCCCCCCCCCCCCCCCCCCCCCCCCCCCCCCCCCCCCCCCCCCCCCCCCCCCTCGAGTGACTGATGATGACAAAGAGAGAGAGAGGCAGACGATTCTATTTAACCCTTTTCGTTTTGTCGATGTCTGGCGGTTGTTGTTCCTCGTGTCTTCTACCATGACTCTATCGTTCTCCTCCTCGCTCTCTCATTCTGCTGGCTCGATACTTCGGGCTTCACGGGGGCCACACCCCGAAGGACACGTGGCTCAGTCCGTTGATCCCGTCCAGGGTTAGTCGGGTTGTTGCGCACTCTTGACCGGATGGCTCGATGTAGTCAGCTTCAGGGACATTGGACGCATGGAAGGGGGTGCCCGTTACCACTTCGGCTGGCCCAGACGTGCCATCTTGACTTGATTCCTGGTCGATTTCTTGAGACGACTTGCTCTGCTCTTCTGGTCGGATCTTGGGCTGACGGCTTTGCCCAGGCGCACCGCTGGACGAAGAGTATGCTTACTATACAAAAACAACTGGTACTGGAGATCAACGGCGGCATCACGTTCTTGAGGGTGGTTCTCTTCGTGGGACTGGGGTTCGCGCTCGCGAACGGGTCGGCGACTTGGGTGAGGATCGAGAAGGGCAGGAACTTACATTGGTTCAGGGGGTCGACTCGCCACGGCGCTGCCGACGCTCCCCTCCCCTCGGGTCGTCTTTTGGATGGCTTCGCCTCTCGGGTTGCCCGCTGCGCTGCCCCCGCGGCGCACCCAGCGCGGAGAAGACCTCCCCCTTTTTAGCCTTGGCCCCAGTACATGTACGCCGAAAGTGAAGATGATGACAAAGATTATTGTCTAGTACAATAGTTCGTGCAGTCTTTAGTAGGCAAATCATGGGATAGCTAGCCCTGTTTGTAACCATGACCAGGAACGTGAACCAAGGAGAGAGCTCGTCAGCTCGTGGTTTGTAGTCTTGGACGTGATCAGCCGGTACCAAATAGAGTGTCACTGTATCCGTCATACTTCACCATACACGTAGTCGACTAATACTGTACCGTGCTTGTTGAAGGACTCCACACCTTAACAACCGGAATGACAGACGCTTGGGTAGACAGTCTGTAACTTACAGTCTTGGTCAACGGACCCAACCACGTGTCCTTCGGGGTGTGGCCCCCGTGAAGCCCGAAGTATCGAGCCAGCAGAATGAGAGAGCGAGGAGGAGAACGATAGAGTCATGGTAGAAGACACGAGGAGCAACAACCACCGGACATCGATAAGCCGAAAAAAAGGTTAAATAGAATCGTCTGCCTCTCTCTCAGTCTGTAACTTACAGACAGGGGACTGACTCGGAAAATTCCACACCAGATGCCCGCCTCTGCGTGCATACCGGGTAGTATAACACTGTTGAGTGGCTCTGGCCCGAGACTTCAGTGTACATGGACGACGCTCTGCAACCCAGTTCACGTGTTGGTGAGCTTTAACCACTTAACTGTATATTTGAGTATCGGGCGCCACTACTTGGAAGGCGGCCTCGTCGGCAGCGCCGCACTTGTGATCGATCAGCAGACTCTCAACTTCCGATGGAATGCTCGAGATGAACTTCTCCCACAGGCCAATGCAGATGTTCATGTGGCCTCGGTCGCGGAACTTGGCACTCGAAGAGAGGCCCAGATCGTGACGTGAGCCACTGAAATGGATGAAGAGCTGCGTCGAGTCGGCCGCGCTGAATGTCGCTGCGTCTCCAGGCCGTACTAACACTTGCAGAGTCGAGGTGACCTGGTAGCCGGCAGGTTCGTTGCTGTCTTGGAGCTTGGGCTCCGATAGCATCTTCCAAATGAACGCAGCGCTGTTGTCCCGCGTGTACGTACGCATGACTCTGTGAATCTGAGCGCCGCTGATGTCTTCAATGCCAGGAGTAGCGGAAAAGTGGCTCGACGCGATCGTATCGAACGATTCTTCAGTGTATTCGGCATGGAAGTTGATCAGCTTGTTGAAGTCATGGATTCGTTTCAGGCCACTCGACCCCAGATGGATCAGAATCGCCCACGCCGCCTTCTCGATCTTGTCAAGACTGAACGGTAGCTGATGTCGCTGCGTCACCTCCATGATGACACCGGAGACGGCGTTGGGGTTGCACTCCCCCCTGTGTCCTGGACAGGGGAGGTCATTAATTCCTTTTTCAGCGAAGTGGCTGTCCACGTGCAAGTAGTTTTCATCCGTCTCGCGCAACATCGTCATGAAGATCTTGGAGTTGTCACTGGGGGTCAATGAGATCCAAAACTTACGGCGCTTCATGTCTAGCATGTCCTCCATCATCTGCAATGAAACGTAGCAGGACAACTTAGATAGGGAAAATACACGCGGAACTCCATTCATGCGTACCTGAAGTTTGGCACGGCGTTTGAGAATGCGCTGCAAGCACTTGGCCTCCTGCATTTGCATCTCCAGCATTTCCCGCAGTATGACGTTGTCCTCCTCCGCTTTGCGACGTCTTCCGAGCTGCCTGGTCGCGACCTGCTTCCACAAGGACGCGCCTGCTGGTGTTGTCAATGTACTTCTAGAATGGGGTTGGAGCTGTGTTTCTTGGGGCGGCTCCGGCTTCAGCCTTCCTAGTTGACGTGTCAGCTTGTCCGCCCACTGGCGCAGTTCGATGATTTGAACTCTTCGAGACTTTCGCTGGGCCTTGTACCTTGTAGTTACTGCCAAACTGCCATCCATGCTTGCGATTGTATCGACGCAAGCAAAGTTCGTCGACGGTGTTGCTCCCGGGACAGCTCCGTCGGTCACAGTCTCGGACAAGTCAGCACTGCTCACAACTTTCGTCAACGGACTAATACGCCCTAGGGTCGAGTCGCTCGTACCAGACGCTTGAGCTTTTGGAGCGCCGTGGGCTCGTGTGGCGACTTCGTTCAAGAACTCGTCAACGTCGAAACTCTCGACCAGTCCCGAACCTGCGTGGAGGTCGATGCCGAATTCCTCCAGTTCTTCGAGCTCTGAGTCGAGACTGTTGCGAAACTCGAGCGAATGGCTTCGACGGAGGGGGGTTAGAAGGGGGTCCATCGCGCTCATTGTCTCGGGCGCACGCATACTTAGTAGTCAAGATGACGCCCGTGGGGGCCTTGACTGTTGGCGGGAGAATTCAGGAATGACAACGCCCGGCTTGAGAGGGCAAATCCCAGGATCGTTACAGCCGCTGGGGCGACTCAATCGGGACTCAATCGGGTTGGGACATGGGGGATGACAGCGTTCAAACGGTGACTGCCATGCCACCTCGTCCTTCGAGAACTCGTTGCTATGATAGCACACAGTAGGTTTCGTGGATAACCTCGAGGCGAGACTGAAGACTCCAGTGAACCGTGTGTCTGACAAACACTGTCTGTAAGACGAACGAGACTTTTGCAATAGCAAATCCTCGCCGACCTTCCTGCACCGCAAGTGTTGGTGCGATACGTCAGGTTACGGCGTGATTCCCTCATCACAAGTTGTGATTCAGAACACGCGGCATTACACGACGTCTCTCGATTGAAACTCTCAAGACCATGTCGAGCGATGCGGAGGTGCCGTTCGGTTTCAGTTCGGACCTCGAGCTTGAAAGCTTGGCGGGTTTCACCGAAGAGTTCGACAGCACGCGCTTGGCACCTGCAAAGCTGGCAAAACTATCTGACCGATCGACTCAAACTCTCGTGAACCAGCCACAATCCCCCGGGCTGCTCGACTTGGAGCGCATCCACGACCCTCCTTGCTTGGGTTTTCAAGACGCGTTGGAGCTCCTTGGCACCAGCTTCGACGTTCTAGATGACGATGACGACACTAATGCGCACGACTGGCGAGGAAACTCCGAGGACGCACGCGCAGAGCCCGTGGACTGCGACGAACCCCAGCAGAACCAGCTGCAACTCCAACAAAAGAGGCGCGCGAGGGTCTCGACAAAAGCGCAGATCGACGGTTTGCGTAGTGCCGTCAATGAACTGACAGAGAAATTGCAGTCTCTCGAAGGCGACACAGTTCGACGAAAGGCAGCAGAATGTGACGCTCAGAGCTCTACCGGGTCCCGTGCAAGACAAAAGTTGTGGAAGCACATGGCTGTGAGGCAGCTCGAGCGGCGTGAGCAAGCGGAGCTGGACAATGCGACGCTGCGTGCGATGCTCAAGATTCAAGTCCAAGAAGCGAACAACCTCAAGCGAATTTTAAAGCGTCGAACGCGAATTGAAGTGCGGCGACTGTTTGTGAAGGTGTTGCAAGCTGCGTGTGTTTGTGGCTCACCTGCGTGGAATTGTTTGTGCTCTGTAGGCACTCGAGAAGATGACAGGAGTGAAAAAACTCAAATTCACGGTTGACTACGACCTCGAAGACGACATACGAGTCCTGCAGACTATGCTTCACAACACGGACGGACTCTACGTCGGAGTTGACCAAGCATTCAAGGAGAAGCTAATGGACACGGTCCCTTCGCCGGGGAAAACGCGAAGGACAAACCGACAGGCAACGAATGACGTCTTCTTGGAGCTGCTAGAGAAGCAGGTACTTCCTTTTGATACAAAGGCGACGGAGAGAGCGGTGTGGACGGCGCTCGAAAACTTGGCGACCCAAGGCCTGCAGTGCGTCCGAGATGTCGACGCCCAAGTTCATTTCCATGCACAGCATCGGAAGCACACGAAGGACACGATGATGACGAGTCACTGGGTGGCGACGTCGGGCTTTAAGGCTCCGCAAATTTACCACATTCGAAAGGTGGTGCGCAAGTACATGGAAGCGGATCGCGCTGTGTTCGTTTGCGTGGTCTCATCCGAGCCCAGAACCGACAGTTCATCAGGTGGGACGTCGATCCGCTGTGTATTGCGAGTTGTTGTGCGTACGGCTGGCCCGCTGCGCCCGTCAGAAGGAGAATTGTCGCTGATCGAGAGCCACTTCAGTGTCTCGAACCACGTTCCGCCAACGCAAAAAGCTCCGACGCCTTCAGAATTGGATATGGCAATTGCTGTATGGAGCGAGATGATGTCGCGTGCTTCTGACGGTGTCGAGAGCTATCTACTGGATGAAAGCATAGGCTAAAGCCAGAGTAATCTCCTCTTACAACATATTTCCCTTTCGTGCCGGACATGCCTATCTCCATGTGATGCTCGTGTTTGATGGCGTTGAAGGGGTTCATGAGCGCATGGTTACAATGCGCAAATTTGAGTTCGAACGGCGGTGACATTTGAATTGGTGCAGTCTGACCGCGCTCGCGGCCGTAAATCAACTTCCTGAACGAAGTAGCTTTCGTCGCTCCGAACCGGTGGGGTTTTCTTCTTGCGAACAACGTCAGAGCCGTCGTTCGCAGGACTGTACGGCACGTACGTTTGTGTAAACTTGTTCCTTTACACCCCGCTCTTGTACGCTCGCGAATGTTGCTGCTGCCATCCAAGACTGCTCTCCAGAGGCTAGCGTTCATTTGCTTCGCGTGTCGCCGTTTCATCCAGCAAAAAACTTTCAACTTCTCCGGAGACGCGGGCGATCGTTTCATCCCAAACAGAAATCGCCATATCTACGTCCGCGTACGACTGGAAGTTCTCATTCCGAGGTGCATGGCGAGACACGCTGTATTGACTCTTGATCACGGTTGTCTCCTCGTCGGCGTCACCCTCTAGCTTGGCGTTCTCCACCACAACGCGAATGGTGCAGCATAGTTTGATCCCCTTCCGTCGAGAAGCAAGTTGAGGCTGAGTCTCCATCAGACAAACGAACACTGTACGCCCCCCGTCGGAGTATTTTCGCATCACCTTGCGAATGCGAACCGTGAGCATGTCTGAACTGCGGAAACCTGACGTTGCCGCAACATAACTGATCATCATGGCATCGTCCGTCTTTTGAGAGTCTTGAGCGTAGAAATCAACTTGAGCGTTTACGTCTTTGACGCACTGCAGAGGTTGCATTCCAATTTGCCCAAGCGCAGACCAGACCGCTTTTCCCGTCATTTTTGGTCCAAAAGGAACCAACTGCTTCTCCAAAACCTCCAAGAAGATATCATTGCTGACGTGGCGGTTCGCGTCCCGGGTCTTCCCGGGAGAAGGCACAAGCCCCATGCCTTTCGTTTCGAATTCGTGATCTACACCAACGTAAATGTCGTCGGTGCTTTGGAGTAATTCCTGCAGAACGCCGATACTGCCATCACTTTCGTCCTTGTCCACTATCTTGCACCGCTTTACTCCCAGCATTTCCTCCATCATCTGGAAGCAAAGAGAAGTTAGTGGTGGGTACGAGGCGATATCTCGCACAATGGCACGTACCTCGATCCTGGTTCGACGCTTGAGCAGGCGTTTGAGGTTCTTAGCCTCTTGAATCTGCAAATCCAGCATTGTCCGGAGCCGTTCATTGTCCCTCTCAGCTTCCTGACGCCGTTCAAGCTGTCGAGCTGCAATCTGCTGCCACAACGGCCCAATAGCGACTTGTCTACCCTGTTGGCAAGCAGCTTGTTCAATCTTCGATGCAATTGCCCTCGACTCGAGAGATTGCAATTGTGTGGT
Organism: Phytophthora pseudosyringae; assembly: GCA_019155715.1. NCBI lineage: Eukaryota > Oomycota > Peronosporomycetes > Peronosporales > Peronosporaceae > Phytophthora > Phytophthora pseudosyringae. Next base: position 21,680 of record JAGDFM010000428.1, read on the forward strand.
GAGCTCTTCCACGGTTCCACGAAGATTGTGGATCTGTTGCTTCGCTGATACTCGATGTCGCCTCCTGGGTTTCCGCTGAGCGATTGTGGCGCTACGCGAAGAGTCCTCGGGGTCGGAAGCTGAAGTGCTGGAGGTGTCGATGTTTTCAACCGGAGCAGTCGGTGGCTCGGTCAGATCCTCTGCCAGGTCCTCGAGGTGGTCGGTCTCGTCGAGGAACTGCAGAGCCGCCTGAAAGCCTTCGTCCAGGTCACTGTCTGCACTTGAGAGCAGCTCCACGTTCGACTCCAATGGCTCCAGTGAGTGCGCACGGTTCAAAGCGGCCAGCGAGTGGTGGAGTGGCTGCGTCGTAGGCGTCTTGGCTTGCAACGCTTGGTCCAGATCATCGAGTCCGGCCAGGTCCGTGGGGAACTCGAGGTCCAAGTCCGCGTCGATCATTTCTACTTCGATGACCATGACAGGTGCGTTCCTGTTATTCAGAGAGAGAGAGAGAGAGAGAGAGAGAGAGAAAGTCACTACACTGCGGTTGCAGTCCAAAAGCAAGCAAAGGCTCCGCCCAGGTGGATTTTCCTCCACACATGTCCGTCGGTCTATCCCTTTTGCATCCTGCAGGATGTGTCAGGCTGACGCAGACCGTTTGAGAAACGTCCTTTGAACCAAGAAACGTTAATCGATCCCTCCTGCTCACTCTGCCTGCGCGGTTATCAATAGTCAGCAGGCAACGCTGCGTACCGTTCGGTTGGGGTCTGACGCCCTCTATGGCATGGTAGTTCCGTACTATCCAAGTACTGGTAACTATTTGTTAGTATTATCCATAATACCAGTTGCTCCAACGTACGCTGGCAGCTGTGCTGGCAAATTGCCATGGCAATGCTGGCAGGGATGGATTTTCAGGAGATGCAGAAGACAACAGCACGACAAGTTCCAAGTCCGATTTAATGCGTTTGGTGTGTACCCGCTCTTACCCTGTCGCTGTTGCTCCGTCACCTGTTCACAGTTGTTGCCCTCGTATGAGAAGTTCCAGTCGCTTGGCCACTCGGAGCTGCTCCTCCAGTCGCTCGCGCAGCCTCTGGTTCTCCTTCTCCGCCTCTCGTCTGGCAACAAAGTGGCGGATTGCAAGCTGCTGCCAAGTTACGACACCTCCGCTGGTTTTCGAGTCCCCACCCTCCCGTGCAACGTTCCCTGCGTCCGTCGTGTTTTCATCTTGTGTGTCGCCCTCACGCGGCGGCCCGTCGACAGCTCCTCGGGACTTGCTACTGTTGAGATCGTAGAGCTGTCGCTCCAACTGCGTGGCCATTGCTCGCAAGCGGATGACGCGGTCTCGCACTCGCCCGCGCCCCTTGTAAGGCGCCACAGGCGAAGCAGCTCGTCGGTCGAGTGCTCCGGACTGTGTCTCACTATCGCTCGGTGCTGACGTGGCACTTGCCACTTGGGATCGCTGTGCAACGTTGCATTTTCCCTCCTGATTATTGCCCAGTGCTTGTCGTCCCTGCTCTGACGGTGCCAGTGCTACATGTAGTGGTGGGTCTTGGATCGAGTCGTCGAAGGGGTCAAGTTGCACATCTTGCGGCGCCTCGGCCATTGGCAGATCGAAGTCGCTCGAGTCGATGAACGCCAGGATTTCATCGAGCGGCACCGCTTGGTCGTCCAGGAGCTTGGTGATCTGGTTCATGGTGGGGTTTGCCCTGCGCGGTTGTGCGTTAATTCCGCAATGACTCACTTTCTGTAGTGGAAGGCAAGCTTGCGTCGCCAAATGCGCTTGTCGAGGTTGTTTCTTTTGCGCAGGCTAGTTTATGCTGAAGAGGACGGCGCACTGGCACAGATCATGCTTGAAATAGGTTGACATAGGCTTTGAGAATGATGGTAACATGCGGTGCCACGTTGAAGCGGGCCGAACTATTATACTGCAGAAGGTAGCCCAATCTTGACATCTTACATCCACATTTGCGCTGGAATGGCTTTCCTGGTCACTGTGAAGCCTCCCCCAGCAGTCCAACGAAGACAGCAAGGCCGTGTCTATAGTAGGGAAGGATTTTCATTGTGGATAGGCACACTAGCACTTCGCGCTGATAGGTCCCTGAGATGCTACACCAAGGCGGATCCTGTTGTTGCAGAAGTGTTGTAGAGCTTATGCAGTAGAAGTGACCCAGCATCGACTGGAAATCGGGGGACCAGCTCGTCCCACGCAGCGAACACCATCGCGGTGGCTGGATCTTCCTAGGTGGGTGGTGTCCCTCGTTCAACACTGAAGTACAGTACACCTTCATCACGGTTGTACCGACGTCGTTTTCTGCCCTTTCGAGGATGCCCTGCAATGCTGGTGGTTGCACTGACACCACGGTGGCTACACCGGGATTTCGGTTCCAATTGATAAACACCAGCGGGCGCGCTACCTTGTGCATGTACGTCCAGTAACAACGCCGGAATGCAGAGTTTTTTTTTGTCGAAGCTTGTCGCCTTGTTTTTATTTTTTTTAATGCTGAGGTGGGGGGGGGCTACTGCTAACGCCTCGCAAGTTGATCATCCCAAGGGTACGAAAGCATTCCCACGCGGTGCATTGCATGTCAAACGGGCTTTTGTAGCATTTCGTTGACAAAATCCAGATTTGTCGTATGTGAATGGCCTGGCCACTGGCCAGTGTAGGACAGTCGATCCATCCAGAGGTTGTCGGTTCCAACGAACAAGTCATTTACTTCGAGCAGTAATTTCTGCGATTTGACTTAATGAACTTGGCCTTCCTGAGCACTTCATCCTCTGATTGTCAGAGGCATTTCCATCGCAGCTCTGATCCGTTGCCGTAAATTTGCCATGTATGTTCGCGGTACTCAAATGCCAGTAAAGAATGCCTCGGTAGGACTTAAAGCACGATGAGGTGTAGAGTTTAAGGGGCTCAGCAACACAATATACGTCACCATTTATAAAACCACGATGAAACTTGTAGACGGCTCTGAAGTCAAACCAAGTGACTCAAGAGACACACAAGATGCGAATTTTTCAGTGGCCTTACGACGGGAGATTCAGATGCAGAGTGCATTGTCGGTGAGGCGTATGCCCATGTGGTATTCAAGGTGAGGGAAAGCCTGTGACCACTTTGAATGACCAAACTGAACCAACGCGTGGAAATAGTTGACCCTCTTCGTTTATCGTTGATACTTCTATGAAGTACTCGATGGAGGTAAGAATACTGTTAGGTCTTGTCGCTCGTTAGCACGTCCCAACGTGCGTTTTGGCTGACTTGTGTATCGACGAAGTATCACATTTTTTTGTTGAAGTAGCTACGTCCAGCCGTCTCGGCGAAAGTACTGGGAGAATGTTGCACTACGGCCGAAGAATATCTTACAATAAAGCACTTCATAAGCATTTGTTCCGCTCGCTTTATCTGTCCAACACTTGGTCGTCGGCCTCATAATCGATGATGTGGAATGATAAGAGTTTCCAGTCTCATGAGTAAGTAACACTTAAGGATTTTGCCACCTATAAGGTTATTGTCGCCTTTACCTTTGAATTTGGATGACGCCCTAATACTGCAATCAATTGGTACTCAGACTCAAGATACTCGCGTATCTGGTGGTTTTGAGATCGAGCTCTCTTTGAGTTGACGCTCTGCTGTGCCCTGCCACAAAAATCCGTTTTTCTTCTTCCGAGGTACAACCAATCGATTGCCAAACATGGGTTGGCGATCAGTGTCATCTCCCTTTGGGGCTATTTCCTGAAGCACAAGTCTGTAGCGCGCCTCCTTGTTTCTGTCGATGGACGCTTTGCAGCTGACGCTAAGTTTCTTTCATTTCGTGAGATTTTACGCTGCGTCCACGCTTCAATTATTGAGATTCAGACCCGCACACGACGCAGTTTTCCACTCAAAGTGCTTGTGATTCTTCAAAGAGCTGGTCCTCGATGGCATTCTTGCGCATCTGAAAGGCATTCATCCACAGATTGCGCGCAGCTTCTGCATCAGTCGAAGCCATCCACGCGCGCATTCCATCGCCAGTTCCGCCGTGGAGACCATCGCCGCTCACACTCGCGTAGGTTTTAACCTGCGACGAAGCCGTATCCGCTCTCGTATCGGCCAAAGATCGACTAGCCGAAACGATAGACACTTGGGTCTCACTGAAGCCAACCGTTGAAGGCACTGCAAGGTGGAGTGGCTCTAGAAAAACCCGCGTAATATATACCGTGCAAGCTGCTTCACGATATCTTCGTGCCACCCATCGAATACGAAGACGCATATTCAAGTTCGACAGCCGAAGCCAGCGAAGCGCGCAGCACGTTATGGTGTCGTCTTTCACACAAGCGCGATGCTGTAAAACAAAAGAAGGTAAAGAGGCCCATCAGCATCCGGATAGCATGACAGCATTGCCACTTTACACATAACAGAAACTGTACCTGGTGACCACGAAAACGCGACCCAAACGCGTGCCATATTGCGCGATCCACCACGTCGCTCTCGAATGGGAGCGAGTATGAATCCTCATGCTCCAGGAATGGGCTCTGGCTTCGCACTTGCTGCCGGACACCGCCCATGAACGCGTCAAGACCAGCATAGATAGCGTCGGCGTCTTGTGTCAGCCGTTCAATCACAGCAGGCGTGTCAGGCGTGAAAAGCTCGTCCTCGTGTTCGCTGTTCGTCGCGTGTGCCTTCATGTAGCCCTATGCATATCACCACAGCAAACCGAGCCCAGTAGTCAGTACAACAAGCAGCATCCGCACCCACAAGTGCCCTCTGCCCACCCACCTCTGCAGCCATTTGCTTCTTCCACACGAGGCTCAAGCGTTTCGCCCTTCCAACGTGCATGGCCACAAGAGACCGCAGCCGCCGGTTCTCCCTCTCCGAATCCAGTCGACTCTGGGACTGCCGGGACGCGATCTTCTTCCAGAACGGGAGCACGCTGCTGTTCTTTCGTCGTTTCTGACTGTAGGCGTTCAGCCGCAAGTTCTCGAGTCTGCACGCCAATTCTCGCTCCTCGGCGCGTAGTTGGGCGATTTCCTGTTTCGGAGTCGTCCGACGGCGTCGACTTGGCTCGGACACGACCACGGCATCGTGGGGGCGGGGCGGTTCATTGTTTTCTTCTGCGTGGGTCTCTGGATTCAAGGCAGGGATCTCCACGTGGTCGAGGAACTCCGAGAGCGTGACGTCGAAATCTTGGGTCTGGTCCGGATCGACGGAGCCGCTCACCGGATCGGCGCAGTGGTCGACGAGGTCGAGCGCAGCTTCGAGGGTCGCGGCGTCGTCGCAGGCGACGAGAAGTGGAGGAGACAACTCCATCAAAGTGAGAGTTAGTTGGCTAATGAAGAGCGCGTTGAGACGAAGGCACTTGTGTACGAAGAGCCCATCATTGGGCGTTCCAGCTTAGCAAAATCCACTGACAATGTACAAAACGGATACATTTGTAGCCTCACTTCCGACTAGTTTGGCGGTAATAATTCCTAGGATCGAACGGAGAGCTGGTTTATGACCCTGTGGGACGAATACAAGGCGATCGGTAAGAGTTCGATGCGGCGCTGCGTTGCAGGTATTGCGGATACGTACTTGCTCACCCGTTTGGCGTGCGCGATGCGGGCTTTCACGATCTTCTTGAGGCGGAGGTTTTCACGCTCCGAGGCCAAGCGTTGCTCGTACTGGCGAGTGGCGACGGCTTTCCAGAAGGAGACGGCGTCGTTGCGTTTGTGACTGGCGAGATGGCCTTGTTGGGTCTGGTTGTGGGCTGCGAGCTGCAGCGTCTCGAGTCGCCGCGCGAGGTTGTGCTCGAGCACGCGCAGTCTCTCGATCTCTTGCTTGGGAGTGCGTCGCTTCCGCCGCTTGGTTGTTGAGCGCTGGACTGGTTTGTCGTTGAAGGTGCAAGTCTCGTTCATCGGAAGGGCAGCCTCTGCCATACCGAGAGCGTCGGCAACGGACGTCAAGGGGGCGCCCATGCTCTGTATCTCCAATTTCACGGCAAAGTCGCTCCAGTCGTTGATCGAGTCGAGTGCAGCTTCCATTGCGGCCAAGTCAGTCGAGCACAAAGCCTGCATTTTCGGTTGTGCCGGCATAGTAGATCTGCTGGGCCAGGCGATTACCGATATGGGTACACTATGGTCGAAGGTACTGACTGCACCAGTGGATAGAAGACTTCAGAGGTCTTCAAAGTGTGCATTGATACTAGACTGGATATTGGTCGGTAGTGTGGGTCGCACGTGGGTATTGGTCGGTGCTGTGTGGGTCGCAATATATTGTGTACCCTTTGTGCGGTGCAGACTTAAATTGGTCATGATCAAATTGTACCAAAGCGGATCAATTTACCTATAATTCAAAAATGGAGGCAACGACCAGTTCCTCGCAGTCAGGCAGCGATTCTGCAGCTGACGCAGGGCACCAGATCTTGCTGTTTCGTGGTGACAAACGTCTTGGCGCGTCTGCAACTGCGTCTGGCTTGACCAAATCCGGGAACAAAAAGCGCGTGCGGCGCATTCAGGTCGAGTTGCCGCTTTTGCGCCAGCAAGTGCAGGGGCTCGAGCTCAAACTGAAGCGCCTGCAGCTCCAGAATGTGTCGACGCCTGCAATTGCACAATCCCGCTACAAATGCACAAACGGTCAAATACAAGTCGCTCAAGTCAGCAATTTGTGGAATCAAGTGGCCGAGCGGCAACTGAAGGAGCGGCTTCGAGTCGAGCAGCGGCAACTTAACTTGAAGGAGTCGTGCAAGGAGTTCGTCCTCTATTCATCCGAGCTGCACAAGCTATTCGCGAAATTTGAGGAGGCTCGGGAGGTTTGGATTTTGGTATTTGTGTCCCAGATGAAGGATGACTTTCGTCTCACGGAAGGTCTGTGATTTGTGCAGGAGACGTCAAAGCGCTTGGGGGGCAGACCGCAGTATCCGTTCTGGGACTTCGCAGCTCATGGCGACGACGAAATGGTGTCCGAGCAAATGCTGGTTGTGTCTAAGTTGTATTTGCAAGTTCAGCAGCAGTTCCAGAATCCAGGCAGGACGATGCACTTTGGGTCGGAATTGGCGATGGGAAGGGATATACCCAGATTGGATCCAAGCGTTCAAGCTGGGATTGTCTTTGACGCTCACTGTGGCGTTCTACTGCCCTTCAGCTTGGATGTGGCTGTCGAGGCGTACTGGAAACTGTTTCGGTTCGATCATATCGAGGAGCAAACTAGCAAGAAATCATGGGACGACTTGGTAATCCTTCGAATCGATTCAATGCTATGAAGACAGGAGTTAATAACGCAAGCGTTTGTTGCTGTAGGAGGATATATTTTCACGCTCGTTTACGGTGAGGGCAAATTTTGAAGGCTGTACGTCGGAGGCACAGGGCAAATACTTGTGCAAAAAGTATGTGAGGAAGGATTACGTCGCTGTTGTGTGGTCGGGTGTTTGGAATTTGTCCGAGTATGGAGGCGTCAAGTTCCACGGGATGCAACTTCACAAGCGAGGATTCATCAAGCTTCGACGAGTGTGTCGTCAAGGACCAGGACAGCAGTCCACGTCGACCATCGTAGAGACGAACTTCAAGACGATCCCTATATTTCACGGCAGCGTCACAGATCAGACTCAACAAATGCAGGCTTTCATTTCAGCACTGAACCGCTCGTTCAGTCGAATGAACGCAAAATTTTGTCAGATGATGAGTGATCAGCTGCTCAAAGAAGACTGGAGGGCTACGTTCGAGCGAGAGAAACCTCCAATGTAAACTGACAGTTCGCGTTTGTTGTTGCTGTTGTTGTTGGAGAATTCTTCGAATCTATGTCGGTATTAGCGATAGGAATCTGATCAACACTTGCTAGAATGGTAGTACACAGTATAATTTTTTAAGAATGCATTTGCGTATCACAAGAGCTGCTGTAGGCTTGAGGCACCATAAACGAAGAAGGCACCATACTCTGGATCACAAATATTCCGCAGCGTAAGTATGGGCTGGTGAAGTCCAGCCATTCACAACCACTATAACAAGAGTGCTTAATCGCCGGTTATCACGTGCTTCGTAGAAGTAGTTGTGATTCACAGAAATCTGGACCACGTTCAAACCTGTAGCCGCTCAGCTCACTTCAGTCTCACTTTCTGTCAGCTTTACTCATTCGTGAATTCTCTCGCCTGAGTCAAGCAAGACAAGAAATCTCCTCAAGAATCCAATCACTTCACTAAGGAAATGTCGTCGAACAACTTTGGTAGTGTCCGTCTTCCCCGCAGTCATTCGCTTGAATTCGCTGGCTTCGACTTGATCGAAGGAGAATTGGACCTTGGCATTTAAGCTGGTAGAGTCACAACCTTTTGGATGCCACCGTCAGTCCAAGAGCAGATTTCACGAACGCTCAAGTTTTTACATCACATATTGGTCAGCTTGGGTCGCCATCGAGTTGTCCACGCGGGCCAGAGCCTGGCGGCACGGTCTCGGAAGAATCCCCCAGTCTTCACGCTGCTAGACAACAAACGAATCTTCAAAAGAAGCAACCAGTCGTCTGGGTCGACAAAAAACTGCCCGGCAAGGCGGAAATCGTTGAGCTACAAAAGGCAGCAGAAAACCTTGCAAATCAATCGGAAGTTGCCATGACTACGCCGGTGTTCGTCCAGGAATCTACTAATTCGATTCAGTTGCCAGGCTCTTAGCTCTACGACGGATATCATTCCTGTCTTAATGTAATATAGATATCGAGTTACAGCCAGTAATGCATCGCTTGCTACCCAAATGTTGCTTTCCAGTCTTCTTCCAGCAGCAAATTGCTCATATGTTGACAGACAACCTTGTTCAATTTGCTGTGAGATCGATGGGCAGAATTGATGAACGCCTGCGTTTGCTGCAGCTTGTCAGGGACACTGTCGTGGAGTATTGGAGTGGTCTGGAAGTATGTATCCACCACCGTCGACGTGGACTGGTGCGCGGGACCTTCGCGAGGCACTCGACGTAGTATCATGCACGCGCGCTTCTGATACTGCATGCCGTTGAAAATTACTCCACCGAACTCAGACACGTCAGCGTGCTCGACCCATGTGATGGTAACCTTGTCATCCTCCACGTGTGTTTGGCAAGTATATCTGCCCGACGCCTCTGATACCAAGCCCTCAAACTCCAATCTAAGAGAGAAAGAGCGCGTAATGGTGTTCGCCTGTTCCGCAACAACAATACATAAAGGTTGAGCGGTGTTTGTATGAGGCGAGTTTCGATGCATCAGACGTACCGATACATCTGCAGCGCTGTCTTTCTCACCATGCTCGACGCAAAATAATCGCCAGTACGCTCTGGTTGCTACCTCCAGATTGAATGGCACTGTAGTCCTGCAGTGCACTTCGAGTAGAACTGTCGGGTCTCGCTTCACGAACAGATTCCCTCTTGACAAGCCCCAACTAAAGTCCACCGTTCTAATCGGAGCTTGGTATTCTCGGTGCTTCAACTCTAGTCGAAGTCTCGCCACATTCGCCAGCTGCTCTGCAACGATTTTATCGTCTGCAGCCGTCGAAAACAGCAAAAATCTCGGTTGCGTGTTGGAGTCCAAGCAGCCAGCGAACTGAAACATAAACAAATGTTTGTTAGCCATCGCCTGCAACTACAAAGGCTCCTCCGGCTAGTTGTTGCCACCCACGTTTTCGTCGTTGCCACATTTCTCCAAGAGCTTGAGCAGCTCCGTCGAGAGCTTTGCCACTATCGCGTGTTTCTCACAGAGTTCTTTGTGCTGCTCCTCAGCCCTCAATCGCTGCTTGAGCTGACGTTCTGCGATGCCGTTTCAGACTGACACAGGACCCGTTTCGACCGGTCTCGACCTCGGAGTCTTCTGAAAATGGACTGGAGTTCCAGACTGGGCTTTGTGTAGCTCCAGCCGCTTGAGTTGCAGCTCCAGCTCCTGCACCTGCTGGCGGTAGAACGACAGCTCGATGTGGATGCGACGCACACGCTTCTTGCCTCTCAGTGTATGCGCAGTGGCTTCGCTCCGGGGCAGTCCAAGTGGTGTCATGACGCTATTGAAGCCTTGGATAGCTTTTGAAATGGGTTGAATCGGTCGATGCTGGAATCAGACTTTCACTAATCTGATAAAATGTTTCCATTTCTTAAGTAAGACAAACACGCATCATCATGTATAGATAAATGGAATCCGTCGTGCAGAATGCACGACGTCTGAAGTAGAAACAGTTTCTATTTGAGGATGGCCTTTAGAAACTACGCTGTTGTGAACAGTCAGTCCGATGGATGAGCTGGATACCCGCGTCGAGGAAGTGCTCTCGAACACTACAACTAAAGGCACCAAATACGTATACCTTCGAGCGTTGACTCACTTTGTGAACTGGCTGTACAGCAACACGGATGCTGACCGTCGCGGAATTGTGTTTACGGGAGAATTTCGGCGCCTGAGATCGATCAATGGGGATAGTATCACACAATGGTTGTATCGAATTCCTATTGTGAGTCCTGTTGATCTTGATGAACTATCTACCCAAGATTGCATGCGTTACATCACATCGATGGAGAAGCGCGGAGTGACAGGAAAGTCTACTTTCGGCAACGTTCGCTCTGCTATTGTGTACCTGTATTCTACGACTGAGCACTCGAGACCAAGCGACTTTGACTCTCAGATGAAGCGATATTTTAAGGGCTGCATCACACAGCGACGAAAAATGCTCAAGGCAACAACGAGCGCCTTCGTGAGGGAAAATAACCATTTTCTTTCTCAATGTATAGAGCACTTGCCAAAGCCATGTTGCAATCTAAAAAAAACAAGATGCGTTTGGACACTCTTTCCTGCTTATTTGCTGGAATCTTATGTGTCGTGTTACGAACACGGAGTCAATTCGGCACGCACATATAGCATGGCGCGAGGATGCAATTGCTGTTGTATTCGCCCACATGAAAAATGACCAAGACGGAAGTCGCCCTAGGGACCCCCGACATGTATACGCAAACCCAACAATGCCTGACATTTGTCCAGTATTGGGCCTTCGTATTTATTTTGCTGTGTTTGGCTTTGCTAGCGACGGAAAACTTTTTCCTGGGCGCAATCAGTACAGTCGTTTTCTCAAAGTGCTGAAAAAAGAACTAGGTGGAGATTGCATGCAAAGAGTATTGACCGAGTTCGGGTTAACCTCCACTCATTTTGGAACACATTTGGCAAGGAAAGGGGCCGCTACGTATGCGAGTAGTTGTTCCACTTCAGGTCCGTCAGCGGCATCTATTTGTTTACGAGCTGGATGGACTCTCCCTGGTGTTCAAGATAAATACGTGAGGTTTGAAGCGCTGATGATATGATAGTAGGTCGCTATGTTGCTGGTCTTCCTTTCGACTCCTCAGAATTTGCTGTTTTACCACCGTTTTTTACAATTCGAAGTGGCGAATAAAATGACCGCCTAATGCTACAGCAACGGATTACCGCCGCGATATCAGCAATATTCCCAGCTGTGCCATCAAATTTACGAATAATATGCCAGTTAGGGCTCGCTTCCATGTTGTATCACAAAGAATTTTTGCAGCGCGAGCTGCCTCAGAATCACATACTTTTTAGCACTCCCCTGTATGCCACTCAGACCCAGTCACAATTTGAGTGGCTGCGCCGACATGTTGAGTGTCGTAACTTTCAACCAGACGACAGCATTTGTCCGACAGGAATTCCCCCGCACGTTGGTATAATGGTCAAGCTCTCTGAATATAAGACTGAACTTGAGGGTATGAAGCATGAATTAGCACAACAGTTCGAGGCCTCGCTTAAGCGGC
>JAGDFM010000429.1:0-33228 GCA_019155715.1 Phytophthora pseudosyringae
TGTCTTCTCGCCCGGCTAGTTTTTCTTCTTCTCTGGCGCGAGAAGGAATCAGTTCCCTTCCAGCACCGCTGCTAGCGGTCCGCGGACTGAGCGGGCTCGCACGGCCACCAGGTTTTTAACGAGCGGCATGAGCATGCAACTTGGAGCGGTTGCAGTTTGTCAGAGTGATGGTCGCATTTCACTTCAACTTCGAGCATACAAAAACGTGTCATTTCGGCTGCAGCCAACAAACAAGTTGTTATGGTTTGTCGATTTGTTTGTTGCAGCCTAATATTTATAATATCTCTACAGACTACAGACAATAGAGCCGAGTCCCGCAGAGCACGCGCTTCATGAGCGTCTTGCGCAGCGAGAGCACGGGAGCGCAGCCTCTGTCTTGCCCCGAATAGTACTCGAGTTCGAGGAAGCCCGCGCGATTTACGCCGCCTTCCTTGTTGTCCTCCTTCTCCCAGCGAGACGGCAGCTTCCACCCAGGGATGCCAGGCTCGCCCCACACGAGCGTGAAGCTCTGGTTCAGCCAGTTCTCGCCCGGTTCGCCGATGGCCAAGTCGACCAGCACCTTGGTCATCTCGCGCTCGTCGTAGACCGACAAGTTGAGCGCGTAGAACCGCTCGGGCGACATGGGGTTCATGATGTTGAGCCAGCCCAGCATCTGGGCGCACACCTGCTGCTCCGGTCTTGACATGGCGTCGTAGATGCGGTGGAAGTTGTGCACATCAATGAGCCGTGAGAACAGAATGCGAGCCGTCTCGGGCCGCGCGTGGAACGTCCCTGGCATGCACGCGATGATCTTGGAGGCCTGTTCACAGGAGAGCCACCGGTCGCAGATCGCCGACTCGATCTGCACCATCTTGAGCCCCACGTTCTCCTTCGTGGCACCCGTGAGTCGGAACGTGTACGCGTGGTCGACGACGAAGCCCCAGCCGCGCTTGAGGATGGAGGCGCGTGTCTTGTTCCAGAACTCGGACTGCTCCTGGGAAGCTGTTCGCTTCACCTTCATGGTCGATAGTCGAGCTAGACCAGTCAACTCAGCTACCTCTTCAGTGTCCTCTTCGTCCACAGCTTTGGCCGCACCTCCCGCTTCTTTCGGTTGGCGCTGTCCTCGTGCTCTTTGGGCCCTGGTAGGGCCTAGAGAGCACAACGCGTCCGGCAGCACGACGTCCATCTGCAGCAAGTCGATGAGCTGGTCAAAACGCCGGTCGCTGATCTGAGTGGTGCCCCGCTTCGGGCGCGTGGTGCTCACGTAGTCGAAGCAGAGTTTGCCGCGGCGAGGCAGGGAGTGGAAAAAAGTGTTCGTAACCAGAATGGTTTGGCCGTCCAGCTCTTCGTTGCGGAAGTTTTCCCAATTGCCGTGCTGGGACGTATCGGCGCGGCTCGACCGCAGTTTGGAGAAGAGTTTCTCGCTCTGAGCGACTTCAGCCAGTTTGTTCAGTGCGATCCGGTCCTTGTGCTTGGCTAGGTCGAACGAGTAGTGTGCTGTCGGATTTCCGAGGACGACAGAGTACGCGCTCCCCATTCGAGCCTTCAGACGGCATCGCTGCATGAGGGTCAAGGTCCGCCCTACCAGGATCTGGGCTTCCTTGGCCGTGAGCATCTGCGGCAGCATGAGTGCAATCGTCTCGATTTTCTTGCTTTCGGGCTTGAGATAATGACAAGCATCGAGAACCTGGTAGGCTTGTGCTGCCGTGAGTCGGACCTCGGAGTCGTACATGGCTACATGAAAGAGATCGTCTTGTTCGGCCTTGGAGGTGGCAACTTCGGTGATGTTTCGGATCAGGAGCTCCAGCCCGATCCGAGAGATTTTACCCTGACGAAAGGCTTCATCGTTTGTCGCGAATGCTTCGCGATCGTAGATGAAGTCGATCTCCAGCTGCCCGTCTTCCGGAATGATCCAAGGTTTCTGGGTGGATGCATCCAGCAGTGAGACGAGCGGAGCACTTCCTTGCTCTGCTGCATCCTCGTCACCTTCGTCTTGTCCAAGTAGTTTGCACTTGATTCGATCCAGCAGCCGATCTTTCATGAATTCGACGAACTCAAATTCCTCCATCTCGCCGTCTCCACTGATGTCGTACGAAGTGATCGCGTTGGTAATTTCGTTCTCGTCGTGGTTGTTGATACCCAGCATTTTGAACGCTTCCTCAACCTCGTCCGCGTCGATTTTACCGGACCGGTCTTCATCGATCATCTGGAAAACCGCATGGAAGAAGAAGGCACTGAACTCGCCTTCCTCGATGAAGCCCGACCGGTTGTAGTCAAATTTCTCCAGCATGGAGGACAAGCTCTCCGCTGTGGGGAAGAGCCCGATTTGGTTCAGGATTGCCATGAGCTCGTCCTGGTCGACGGTTCCGGACTTGTCACGATCCACGTTCGCGAAAAGAGCGTCGAGCCCCCTAGTTTCGAGCGTGGTTTCCTCTCCATTGCTCTCTGCGCTGCGGTTAGCACCTGCACCTTTGTGTTGTTCAACCACAAGGTTCTCCTTCTTGATCAGGGAGATCGGTCTTTTGGCTGACGTTGCAGACTTGTACTCGATGCGCAAGAATCGGCATCCTTTTCTGGTTGTTGCTAGTCGGACGAGCTCCATCGCGATCATTTTGTCGTAGGCATCGCCCAAATTAAGCGCGTACCTGCCTGCTGGTTCTCGCGGATTGAAAATTCTAGTGGACTTCGCGTTAAACACCGGCAGGTCCTGTACATTGAAATCTGCGCCATTGCTGGAGTGTCCACGAGGATCCACTGATGCTGCCGACGTAGGTCTCGGACGCACCGCTGTAGGGGCAGATGAACTTATCGGCATGATATTAGCTCCGAGGTTGCACGCGTGTAGCTCGATAGTGCAGCCGACCTCGGTTTGGTTTGCGCAAAGAGCTGCCATAAGCAATTGGCCACCTTCTCTTCCGATGTTGTTGCCATTGAGCTGAAGTGTACGCAGTGTGCGATTCGAACGGATCGCGTTAGCCAGCACCATGGCGCCCTTCACACCGATGCTGTTGTACGACAGATCCAGCATCTGCAGACTCTTGTTGAATCGCAACGCCTCGCCAAACATCATGGCACCAGCGTCCGCACACGCATTGTACGCGAGTTTGAGCTCCTCGAGTGTACGGTTATCACGGATGGAGTTCGCAAGGGCGATGCTGCTTTCTAAGCGAAGATAGTTCCACGACAAATCGAGATGGACGAGCACGGGGTTTACGTGCAGCATGTTGGCAATGGCTTCGCCCCCCGTGGTAAAGTTTGGCTGCACCACGTTGAGGTTTTCAGCTTTGCCGATGCAGTTCCTGCTCATCCACAGTCTTTTGATCGACTGGTTTTTCTCGAACGCCGTCATGAAGGCTGCGCACTCGTGGTCGTCGATGTCTGCATTGTCGACGTGCAGCATCTCCAGGGTGCAGCTTGACGAGACGAGGTACGAGCGAAGAGTTTGGGCGCTCATGGGCCCGATTTGGTTTTGGGAAATGTCAAGTCGACGGAGATTCATCGTCCAGCTGCCTTCGCTCACTGCTAGCAGCAATTCATTCAGCCCGTTGTCACTCAGGCGATTGTCTCGCACGCTGATTTCTTCGACGTGGGGCAGGTCGTGCACAAGGCACTTGGCAAATGCTGAAATGGATTCGTCTCCGAGCGATTGAAACGAGAAATCAAACACTTTCGTGTTCCTATTGCGAATGAGGAAGGGGACGACAACTTGAGATTTCGCCGCGCACGAGGCCAAAAAGTGCGCTCTAGGGGATAGTTTATCACGTAAAGGCAGCTCCGGTCGGTTCTCCATATTCATAATCGATGATGATGCCCTGGATATCAGGCGCGTCGGATTCAGCTCTTCGTTCACCTTTTTCATATCGTACGAAGATGGATACACTGGCACGATCGTACTCTCAGTAACACCAGCGTGCCCGTCATTTATGGCTTCACGCGGGAGCCCACTCTCTGGTAGCGGCGTCAATTCGATGACAGGGGCCGCACCTTTTGCCCCGACGGCAACTTTACTGTCCATGAACAGATACGGTCGGGAATAAAGCTGCTTATACTGTGCGTAGAAATGCTCCTTTGCGGTCTTGCCAAAGTAGTCACGGTTGTTTTGGGTGTAAGGCGTTTCTTCACGAGAAAATTGGCGTAGTCGTAGAGCCCTTGTAGTCGCGTTTTCTTCGCTCTGTTCAAGATGAACATTTTGATTGCGTGGCCCTTCACTTGTTGTGACCCCAGGAGTCTGCAAAACAACCACAATATCAATAACTAGGTCATATACAAATCAAAGTACCCGTGTGAACCTTACCAGACATGTCGAGGAACTCGTGCTAGTGTGTGTCTCCGTGGGTGATGGTGCTGGATGCACCCCAACTGTCTGTTCGTCGTCATTCGTCCCGGGTGCGTGTTGACTTTCTGTATCGGCATTTACGTGAGGAGTTGTCTCCTCTCCATCCATGTAGTGACTTGACTTGGTCTTCGTAGAAAGCTGGCGATCTAGGACCAAGTCTCGATTCGATACAGACTTCAACAGCTTCCGTTCACGCTTGCTCGAGAGTAGGCGCTTTGAGGACATGGAATTCTGGCGGCGCAGCAACCGACCGATCGGACGTGGAGCTGGGGCCTTTGCACTCTCGGGTTCTCGATTTATCTCATCCTCTGGAAGAGCGTCTGCGAGGAGCTGCATGGTTCGCAGGTAACGCCGTTTGCCACCTAGGGGCCGAAGGTCTGGCGGAATAACCAAGGGTGGGTCCATTTCCAGTGGATCAGGCGGCATCTCCGGAAGCGGGACGGTGTCTCCGAACGAATTGCTGGTGCACACCGTAAGAGTTAGCCTGAACGCGTCAGGCAGGAGCCACACGAACCGAGTTGCCACCAACGTACCGGTACCACGGCACTCTGCTTTGAGCCTTGCCATGACGGTCGCTCTGCGCGCTTGTCACGCCAACTCCTTCACCGAGAGCTCCCAACGAACTGGGGCGGCGAATTATCGAGGCTGCCGCTGTTTCTTCACGCACGTACTGCATCGCTGGACAGAGATGGCTACACTTGCATTCGCGTCGTTTCGAAAGGACCAAGTTGAAGTGGTGTAGTCTACACAGAAGAGGTCCCTCATCTTGAAGCGTCGTTAAGCGCCCTGCAGCAAGACGCCATTGATGCCATGGAGGTGAATCAGGAGCAGGCGAGTATGGCTACGCCCGGAGCGTTAACGCTGACAACGGACGTGGTCATGAACCGGGCGGGCGTCTACGATCTTCTGGCGCTGAAAGAGGTGACGGACGTTTTGCCGGCTGTGCACTAACTTTTAGCGGCGACTTACGTGCTTTTGGTGGCTCTAGTTGATTATACGCGATGAAGATCTAGCTCAAGTGGATGAAACGTGTGCGCAAAGTCTGGCGTCGCTCGAGATTCTGTCACTGTCACACAACCGGTTAACCTCACTCGAGCATTTCCAGCACTTGGTCAATTTGGTTGAGGTCTGGAATTACAAGGTGGAAGATGTTGGTGCGTATGGTGCTGGAGTTTAACCTGGTGGGTTTGGATTTGTGTGGCTGTGAGCAGCTCAATCTGAACTTTAACGGGATCGGGACGCTGGACAATCTACAGGTTGGGAACGAAGTGGCCGAGTCGAGGCTTGCAGTGCAGTGCTTGGAGTTTGACTTGTGTTTGTGGTGCTTCCAGTGCGCTGGACTGGAAAAATTGTTCATTGCCAACAATCAGGTATGAGCTGAGCCGTTAAATAGAAGTGAATCGATCGTACGCTAACTCGTTTCATTCTTGCCTTGATGATACCTAAGATCGTGGACATCTCTCCATTGCGAAAATTTCTCAAGCTGAATACGATCTCTGTGTATGGAAATCGGATGGCCAACCTTGACTCAGCGTTGCACACCTGCCGTAGTCTACCGAAGGTAGGTGGAGTACCCAGTCTAGTTTAAATGTGTCTTGGCGTGATCTAACATTTCAACGGGGAATGGTAGCTGCGGTCGCTGGATTTGGGAGGGAATCCGTGTTCACGCGACGTGGAAGGGTACAAGTTCCGGGTGGTGCGAGTACTGCCGCGTCTCAAGACGCTCGATGGCGACCACATCACACAGCTCGACAAAGACTTGACCGAGGAGTTCTTCGCCTCCATGCACAAGAGCTCGCGACAAAGTAATAACGGATTTATTGGAGCTCGACCATTTACAGCTCCTGCTGCCGCCGGGGCACGAGGCAGTCTGACTGCCATACTACCAGAAACCCCGACGTCAAATGGTATGGCTGTCAAGTAGACGATTATCAGCACAAAACTAACTCGGTCTCTCGATTTGTTACCAGGGATCGACCCTTTTGCGAGTAGTCTCATGCCCCGAGGCAACGTTCGTCTGTTCCGCGATGACTTTCTCAATAATAACCCGATTCTGCTAGAATATATGGCCCAGGACCCTGGCGGAGCATCAGCAGCAGATGTGGGGGACACTGGCAATTTCACCGACGAGAACATCGGTGATGACGCTCCTCCAACTGCATCCAGCTTTGTCGATAAAATGCGCAGTGCTAACCCGCTGCCGAGGAGCGACATGGAAGATATTGACGGTGCTGCAGTGGCCTTGACGATCTCAAGCGACCTACAGAATGTGAGCTTGTCACAAAGCGTGTCGACGTCGCATTTGGGTGTCGATCCGTCCGACCCCAACACCACGATCAGGAAGCTGCTGAAGCACATCGAAGTGCTGATGGTAAGTTTACACGAGCCTGCGGTTCTGCTGTGCTTGATGCTGATGGCTTGGAATTTTGGTAGGAATCACTAGCAAGATACAAGAACGACCAACTTGATGCAGTCAGCGCGTCGTTGCTGGAGGAGAACAAACAACTGCAGACCGAGAACAACAACATACCGATTCTTCAAGAGCAGATCCAATCCTTGAAGAAACAATTAGCCAGACTCGAAGGCGACCCGGCCGGGGCAAGAGTGCTCGAATCAAAGCGCGTGAAGTCATTGGAGGTACGATTCGGCACTTGAGTACGGATTCGTCCGCCTTCAGTAGCTCTTCTGACCTGCTTATTTGTCTTCAGCAACAAAATACCGGCTTGCAACGGGAAAACGCGCGGCTACGAGAAATGCTGCTTCGCCAAACGAAGGAGACGGAAGAATCCCTCGACGCTCTAAAGTCTCCTCGAGCACCGTCGGGCGGCGTTGAAGCAACATCTACCAAGAACCAAAACGACGTGGAGCTGGACCCTCAGCGTTTATCTCACTCGGAGGTACGTCGCCAATGGTAAAGTCTTGCCGCAAGGATACTTACTGAGTCTCTTTGTGCCACAGCTGCTCGATGAATCCGCGTTGATTGACGTGGAGTTGACAGAGCTCATACTGCAGAATGAAGTCTCACTGGAGCTCATTAGAAACGTGCGCTGCCTTGCACAGGTGGTCTGCAGGATTGGTGAAAGACTAACAAACTCGTGTGAACGTACCATGCAGGACATCAAAAATACGAAGAAAGAGTGGGAAGAGCACTTCCAGCGAGCAAAAGCGGTGGAGCACGCACGAGTCCGCCCTCAGACATCTCTCGGACTCATCACTTCCACTAGCAATAGGTCAGGAGGGGGGTTGAACTCGTTGCTCACTGTGGTTCAGAACGGAGGTACGACTTGCACCTCATTGATCGGCAACATTAAGTCAGTGCTGGAATACTTGCTGACGTTTGCTTCTTGAGCAGCTCGAGAACGACGACTCCACACTTCGGCAGGGTTTCGCAACGGGCCTGAGGCACAGCTGCTTGGGCAAATGCCAGTACATCCTCTCGCGAGCATCCGCGAGGCTAGCAATAGTGACGGTTCTACGACAAACATCCTTACCTTATGAGGAGGCCTCTGGCCACACGAGTGCGACCGTGAAGTGCAACTGGCATGAGTCCGTAGTGGCACGATTATGCGTCTACAAATGCATGAAGGTACAACCACAGCCACCCAGGCCCACAAAAGATACAAGCAAGATACATTTTGTTTCACCCTCGGTCAACTTCGTCGCTGTCTCCTCGGGGCCTTTCATGTTTTGCTCGATATACAAGCGATTAGGAAGTCCCGTGAGCTGCCGCATCAGGCCACGTGCCGTCCTCTAAGACCGGCCAGTTGGTTGAGTTCCGCTCATGGACCGGTACTAAAAGCTCGCGCGTACTAACATCCACTTGCGAAAGTTCTGCACAAACAACATTGCAACACACATTACCCAATCTGCCAGCACGAGCATTAAACCAGCTCAATCGTTTGTTGGCGTACCTTGCAAGGTGAAATTGAACAGCGCGGGAGCGGGTACGTCATTTGGCAGCTTCAGATCCTTCTGCCGTAGCTCATCGAAGAACGGATGCGCGGCAGCCTCCAGTGGGTTCGCACGTCTGCACAATAACAGTTGTATCAGCACCAAACGAGCTTTAAATCGAGCACTGCAAAGCTCATATGGCCTACCGCTTCGGGTCGTAGACCAGCATCTTGGCCAGCAAGTTAATAGCCTCAGGCGGGGTTCGTGAGCGGAAGATCTTGCTCCAAGAATGGGCCTTAATTTGCGGGAACTGGAACTCCGTATAATTCGGGTTCATAGCTTCAATCTCCTCGCGCTGCGGGGTGCCGAGAACCTTGATAATTTCAACCAACTGATCCACACCACTCTCGCCAGGGAACAAGGGCTGCCCCAGCAGAAGCTCTGCGCACACACAGCCTAGTGACCAGATGTCTACATGCACCAGCAAACGATGCAGTTTCGAAACAACAACCACAACAAATGGGTCAGCACATCAATCCCTTCCACCGCCACTACGAAATACCCACCGATAGCTGTGGTGTAGTCCGTGGCGCCGAAGATAAGCTCCGGGGCGCGGTAGTAGCGCGAGCAGATGTACGACACGTTGGGCTCGTTCTTCTGCAGTACCTTGGCGCTTCCGAAATCGCAGAGCTTTACCACGTACGATGTGGGGTCCAGCAGCAAGTTTTGCGGCTTGATATCGCGGTGGCAGATGCCCATCGAGTGGATGTAGGCCAGCGAGCGGCAGATCTGGTAGATGTAGAGCTTCACCAGCACAACGGGCATGTACTGCTTGGCCTTCTGCAGCTGCCTGGCCACGCCGTAGACCGTGTCGGGGATGTACTCGAGCACGAGGTTCAGGTACAGCTCGTCGGGCTTCTCGCCGTTGCAGTAGAAGCAGTGCTTGAGCTGCACGATGTTCACGTGGTGCAGCTGCCGCATGATCTGCAGCTCTCGGTTCTGCAATAGCCGTCAAACAAATAAAATAAAATAAAATAAAGTCAAATAAACTACGTCCACCGTCGCCACTCTGGATGATCCGTCCCACCTTGAAGCGCTTATCCTGTAGCACCTTCTTGATGGCTACGATCTCGCCGGTCTCCTCCACTGTGGCCTGAAACACGACGCCAAAGGACCCGTTGCCGATGATCCGCTCGGCCGAGTAGTGGATCGTTTTGCCCTGCATTAAAAAAAAATAAAAATATAAAAAAAACATAAGAAACACGATCAGGATCCGCCTCGTTGTCCTCTTTGATGTTTTTTCTCTCTCTCTCTTTTGGAATATTTTGCCGCGCGCACGTACGTCGGACAGCGTGTGGGCCGAGTCGCCCACGCTGATGCCCGTGCTCTCGTTGCGCATGTCCTCCTTCTTCTTGGAGGCGGGGGCCGTCGTCTGGACCGTCGCGATCTCGTCGTCCGCGCTGAGCTGGACCGCGCGGTCCTTGGCGCCGCTCGCGGGCGGCTTGTCGCTCATGGCGCGGGCGGGGGCGGAGGGGGAGAAGGGGGCAGGCGCTGGGCTCGGTGGTTTTTGTCGGATACTGAAACCAAGTCAAGTGCGTTTTTATTCCGGGCCGCGAGGAGGGGCTGGGATTGGAGGAAAAAACAGACCAATCCGGGCGCGGGACCAGATGGATCGGAAAACTTCAACTTCCGGGATGAGGAGTGTTTGTCGGTTGGGCAAAGGGAAGTCATGCGGTAATTAATGTATTCGATTGGCGGCGGCGGGTGTGGCGCTGTGGTGCTGTATGTCTGTCGTGATGTGGCGTCCGTGCTCGCCGCGATTTGAACGAAGATGAGACAGGACTGCGAACAGTAAGGGAGCCAGGCTCGTGTTCGTGTGCTGCTTCACCAACACAATACCAGTATAGGAATAGGGTCATGGTATATTAGCTCGACTCAGGGGAGAGCTAAGTGCTTGGGAATCGACAACCCGTCGGTATCCGTCACCGAGCGGCTACTCAATGTACAGATGGGCTCAACTCAACTAGCGTTCGCACGAGCCTCCGCCTCATGATGGCAAAATCTCGGACCCCAGAGAGAGCAGCGACCTGCCGCGAAGAAGCTTGCGATGTGGAGAGTTTGTTGGCCTCTTCACTTCTCGCGGAGGAGCCTGGTGACAGAACGTTCCGTCTCGAGGGAAAGCTGCGAAGACGCCGTCTGCGCTGCCTCCACCGTCGCACTTGTGTTTGTCGTTTCTTGTGGCAGTATACGCTAGAGCTTGGGTGGTGATGAAACGAACGCCGAACTCCGGAGTGGGGCTCGAGCCTGGCAGGTTATGGTATAATTTTGGAGGGGTAGCAATAGGCTTCAGTCTGTTGGCGATGCATCAAGCGTTTTGCGCACTAATTGTGCAGTTCTTCGTTTCTGGCTTGGTGGCTTGCCACGCGATGATGCAGTGTAGGGAGGGAGTGCCATGCTGTCCGACACTGCCCAAAGGAGCTCTCAGTTTTCATCTCATCGCATGATGACCACCCACCAGACCCCGTCGTACGGCAAGGTGCCTTCGACCTCACGTCGCCCCTGGCTGCTGTTAGCAGGCTTGTGTTCGCAGCTTCTTTTTGGAGGAGAGACGCTGGTTAGCGCGCAGAATGACTCCTGGGACCCCAGCGGCAAGTTCCCGTCGCCGACGAAGCTCCTGAACGCGACCACGGAGCAGGCGACGCTGTGTAAGCCACGGCATCTAGACACACTGCGTAGTAAGCCTGTGCCCACGAACGCCTGGTGGGGCAACCTCGTCACGTGCGATACGACTACGAATGCCACGGGACCCATCTGGCCCAACCCGTTCGCTGTGAGTGTCGAGTCCTCGGGGGCTTACGGCTTCGCGCTCAGCTATCCGTACCGCAACAGGTTCTTCGGTGGAGTCACGGACGGTGTCGCCAAGTACTACGCGCACCCGAAGCGCAACGAAATCCAACTGACCGCCTGCGAGTTCGGGACGTCGATCCCGGACATGCAGGTCACCAACTGGACGGACCTGGGCGTCACCGTGCAGCTCCAGGCGCCATCCTCGACCGGTACCATGAAATCCAGCATGGTGAGCGGCATGGCGTACTTCACTTCCACGTACCAGGGCCTCACCCCGGAGGTTCTCTTTGAAGCCCCCATCGCCACTATCAACGGAGCGGCTGCCAGCATTGGCACACGCTACTCCGGAACCAAGTTTAACGTCGTCGCGGTCAGCGGTCAGCAGTGGTGGCTCCACGTCTACCCGTCCTCGTCGTCGTCAAGCGGCATCCAGCTCAACCTTGCGACCAGCATGATCCTGCAGGGCTTGGCCTCGTTCAACGGAATCATCCGAATCTCTGCCATTCTGGATTCCGCGCAAGCCGCAGCGCAGGACTCGTACAGCAGCTGCATCGTGACTGGCGGGGACGTGGACATCGCCAGCGACTCCAAGTACTCGTTCAAGTGGAAAACCGAAGGGGATTGCTCCAAAGGTCTACTCCACTATGCAATGGATCACCACACCAAGTCGCTTACTGCCGCTAGTGTGGCTGAAGTGGCCAATGTTGCCATGTACTCGGCCACACGCGGCCTCATGAAGGGATTCATCACGGTGGCGACTCCACCCGCCTGGAGCTTCTCCGAGTCGCGCAACATTCCCGTGACCCACTACCCGCGCACTCGCCTCACAAAGGCTGTCGCTCTGCAGCAAGATCTCATGACGAAGCTGCGCGCCGACATCCAGAGCATTTGGACCGTGTCGACCGACGGTAGCTACTACTTCACGGGCAAGCTCGTGCAGCAGTACGCGTCGCTGTGTCTGATGGCCAACGACCCCGTGATTGTCGGCACCGACGTGTCCCTACTCCGTCGCTGCGTGACGAAGCTCGAGAGCGCTGTCGCTCCATTCCTGGACAACACTTGGAAGTACAAGCTCAAGTACGATGCCGTCGTGGGTGGCGTTGTGAGCTCGGAGGGGTTCGTCACGGGGGACATGAACGCCGACTTCGGCAACACCGTGTACAATGACCACCACTACCACTACGGCTACTGGGTGCACATGGCTTCGGTGATCAACTACCTGCACCCGAGCTGGAATCGGATTGAAGAGCTGAACAACATGACGAGGTTGCTCCTGCGTGACGTGGCGTCTCCGTCGCGCGACGACCCGTACTTCCCCAAGTTCCGCGGCTTCGACTGGTTCCGAGGACACTCATACTCGCACGGATTGACCACCTTGGGCGATGGCAAGGACGAAGAGTCCACGTCCGAGGACATCAACTTCGCGTACAGCATGGCGCTGTTCGGCCAGACCACGAACCACACGCGCATGAAGGACATCGGCCGCCTCATGACCAAAGTCAGCGTGCGCTCGATCCAGACGTACTTCCTCTTCGACAGCACGAACACCATCCACCCTGCAGCCTTCCGGCCGCGCATGGTGCCCGGCATCCTGTTCGACAACAAGGCCGACTACGCGACGTGGTTCTCCGCCGACGAGTACATGATCCACGGCATTCAGATGCTGCCCGTGACGCCGGTCACCGAGTACGTGCGGACGTCGACCTTCGTCCAGGAGGAATGGGACAACATCCTGTCCAAGCTGGACATTGTGGCGGGCGACCAGTTGTCCAACTCGTGGCTGTCGCTCTTGTACCTCAACTACGCGCGGGTGAACAAGGCCCAGGCCCTCGTGAAGCTCAACCAGTGCACCGCCATGATGGACGGCCTCTCTCGCTCTTGGGCACTCTACATGGCCGCACAGTACTAACTCAGGGTTAAGCCAGAGCATACCTCAAGCCAACTACCTGTCAGTACATCGCTACTCGTAGTCATTCATGATCCAATGCAACTTCAAATTCACCTTCCTAGCGCTATTTGGTGAGTCATAGTGCTCTCTATCGACTCTCTAGTCGCGTTGCTTACCAGCGCACAGCTGACCTGAGAGCTGCTTCTTGGGATCACGCTCTTCGTACTCAGCCAGGAACAGCACGCGCAACACATCGACAAGCTCCCCGCGCTCACTCTTCTGTGACTTCGACTCAGAGTTGGTACCCCGGGCGTATGGCGGCGTCTGAAGACTGGCATCGATGGTCTCGAGGACCGCATTGCGCATCTCCTGCACCAACGCCGCCGAGCGGAACGAGCTTTGGAAAACCACCCAGTCGTTCACGCGCAGACCAATCGTCTCATTCCCATCCTTGTCCTTGCGCCGCAGCTGTGGGAGCGGCTCCAGTGCATGGCTGAATAGGCACACAGCCAAGGGCAGCACAAGGCTGGAGGCCGGGAGATACACCTGCGACGTGTGCAGCTTCACCGCGTACGTGAGGAAATTGCTCGCACGGAAGCTCGCCACCTTGTAGTTGATCGAGCCCGGGTGCACAACGACAATGCCATGGTCGCGTTCGCGAAGCACTGCGCGCTTGGGGCCATACGCTGCCGGCGGCTCAGCATGCACCAGATTCGGAGCCAGACCAGCGTAGAGAATAGCGGATATCGTCGCCAATTGCTGGAGAGTCATGCGTCCGTCTTCTGCAGGCTCAGTCGGCGGCAAGAAGCCAAGCTGTGCCACCAACCCTCGGAACTGGCGTTTGAGCTTGCTTAGCTCACGCAGCCCTCGATGGCTCAGGAAGTGCTGGTGGCAAAAGCTCTTCTCGCTGACTTCGCTGTTTCTGCCGCGCTGCATAACGTAGCGCCAAGCCTCGAACGCGTTCACGTCGGTGAGCAAGTCGCTCGCGCCGACCGCGAAATTCTGACGAGCCTGCTTCATATCATTCTGGCGACCAAAAGGTGCCACAAACGGCGACTTCGTTTCCAGCACGGCAGCGCAGGTACTTGCAGCGTCGAACACCCCGAAGAGCGCTCCAAGCAAGAGCAGCTTGCCAACCTTCACATCAACAGGCAGCCTGGCCAAGTGAGACCCCAATTTCGTGAGAGCTTCGTCCTCGCGGTTGAGTGCACCAATCTCGAAGAGCTCTTCCAACGCATCGCGAATGCTGATGTCGTCGGGTGGATCCAAACACGCGCGGAGGAACTCACCGCAACCGTCCTCCTGCTCACCTCCCGCACCGAACGTCTTAATCTGCAAGCACAGCGACGTCAACGGTGCACGCTGGATCTCAGGCACAGGCTGCTCCAGCATAACGGAGCGGAAGACAGACTGAGGGAATAGGCGGAAACACGAACCGCCGCTCGTGCGACCTGCACGTCCAGCGCGCTGCTTGGCGTTGGCACGCGCGACCCAAATCTCCTCTAGCACATTTGTGCGGCGCTGGGCATCGTGGCTCATTTGTTTGACGCGTCCAGAATCGATCACAACCTTCACATCCTCGATCGTTAGAGACGTTTCGGCAATGTTGGTTGCTGCAATGATGCGAATAACACCGGAACGTTGTCGAAAGATGCGTTGTTGATCCTGTGCCGAAAGCGACGAGTGAAGTGGCAGAAACTCGAATTCACGCCCGTGCGGGTCGTGACGCAGCAGACGGCTTCCTCCAAGTATGTCCAGTAGCGTAGTAATCTCTTGGAGACCCGGAAGGAATACAAGTACGGACGCGCTGCTCCTGTCAGTCTTCGATAGAGACAGCAGATCCGTTTCAGTCGTGATATGCTCCAATAGCGCTTGGATGAGCTCGTAGTTGACTACAGACGGATCAATGCGCTCTAAAGCAAGCAGTGTGGACTCGCTGTAATTTTCAGCCAGCATCTGCTGCGCCTCACTTGCAGTTCGCTTCGAAGAGGAGGCGCCCGAAGAAGCGGTCCAGGAGACCTGCTGCGAGTATGACGTGCCCCCGCGGCCCGAGATAGTGACTTGTGTTGAGTTCCTGCCTGAGCCGCTTTCATCCACAGGGACGTAGGCTGGAGACTCTTCGTCCACAACAAACTGGGTCTTCTCAAGCACATCCTCGAGGTGGAACTGTTCCACAGGGAACGTACGACCGGGAACTTCAATCATCGGGCACACTGCGGCACCACCAAAGTACTGCTGGAAGCTGGCAGCGTTGAGCGTAGCACTCATCAGAATCACCTTTAGTGGCGGCAGGGTACCGCCAAACTTCCGGCGTCGTGCAGCGTTGCCTTCAGCCAGAAATTGACGCAGCATAGCCAGCAGCACATCACTCTGAAGATCGCGTTCATGGACTTCATCCACAATCACGTGGCTCACTTCCTCACCTAGCGTGCGGGGGTCTTGCAACTTGCGAAGCAGAATACCCGTTGTGCAAAAGAGCAGCCGTGTACGCCGTGTCATTCGCGTTTCGAGACGGATTTGGAAGCCTGTGAGCGAGGCGCCCGTGCCCATGCTCGATTCACCCAGCTCCTCGGAGACGCGTTCAGCCAGACTAATAGCAGCTAGTCGGCGAGGCTGAGTGCAAACAATTTGACCACGTGCACCCCCAGGCTCTGAAAGCAGCAAGTCTTCGAGCAAGAACTGCGGCACCTGCGTACTCTTACCACAACCGGTCTCGCCGGAAACCAGGATCACATCGTGATCCGACAACATCTCGACAACTCGCTCCTTGAATGATGCAATGGGCAGAGACTCGCGCTGCGGGAGCTTTGATCGGTATGCACTTGAGCGTATTTGTTTCTGCAGCTGCTCACGTAGCTGTTGAGACAGCTCCAACGCAGCGCTGCGGTCACTTTCGCTTTCTTCTTCTATCTCCAGCTCGTCCATGGAGGTCGTGATGTCGTCACTTGTGGACGTTGCAGCATCCTTGACACTCGTAACCTCCTCGCCAGACAAATCGGCTTCCCAGTCGTCGAGACTCCAATCCTCCAGCATATTTTCAGCGACTTCCGCGTCCTTATTTACAGCTGGGGCTGAAAGCTTTGACGCCGGTGTTGGCACCGCAACAACAGCTCGTTTCTCCGCGATCTCCGCGGGCAGAGCATTGAAAATCTCGGTCAACAGTTCGTCTTGTTCATCGCGATCAGCTGCTGCTGCCGCCGCCTCATTCTCCTGGCGCTTCTTGAGCCACCTCTGCCACATATCACGGTACACCTGCGGCAGCACGCGGTAGAGTGGCAGATCTGACGCTAGCTCGAACAATGCGCTGGTGGCTACAGCGTCCTTGGCATCTGAAATGGAATCAAAGCCCTGTGCTGCGTCGCTGGCATCTCGCACAGTAACATCGTGTTTGCCACGGGTTTTATTGCCCAGAACAACCGAGTATAGGTGCCCTCCGCCTGGCGGACGGGGCAACTTTTTGTACTGCGGCTTCTGCAGACCATTCTTACGGCAGTGTTGCTCCAGGTGGTCACGCGGAGACTTTCCTGTCCAAGGCGCCGCCGACGCAGCTTGCGCCTGAGCAGCTTGAGCGACCGCTGCTTGGGCCTTCAGCATGTTGCGACCTTTCTTGTTTTTCCCTCCTTTGCCCTTCTTGGTCTTTGACGCTGCGAGGTCTGCTGCTGCTTGGGCGGCAATGAGGGCAGCCGTGTCGATAGCTGCGCTCTTCTTAATCTCTCCAGCATTCACCACAGTGGCCTCAGCATCTTCCAAAAGCCCGAACATGCCGCCGTCGCCGTCATCGTCGCCATCTTCCGCTCGGGCAGGTGGGTTCGATTCCTCCACCTTTTCGACCACTGTACCATCCTGCTGCTTCCAATCTGCCTTCTCGTCTTCAGCCTGATCGTGCTCTTCCTCCTCTACCCCCATCCCGAGAGCTAGAGCGAGCAACTCGTCGTCTGCATCTTCCATGACATGGTCAGTCGAAGCCGGTGGTGGGTCTTGCTTGTCGGGAACAGATGCAGGAGGCGCTTTCTCCTCGGCGCTTTCTTTCTGCGTGTCTTTCTTCTTCGCTTTCTTTTGCTGCTGTTGCTGCTGCTGCATGGGATCCCTCCAGCCGCGTGCCAGCAATTGGCGCCGCGTCTCCTGCACCTGGTCGTTCAGCTCGCGCGTCTTCAGCTTGTCGCCGCTCTTGGCTTTCTTCTTGCTCCTCCGCTCCTTCAGGCGGTTCAGCGCCGCCACCAGCTCACTGTAGCGCCTCTCCAGCGCCTCCAGCTCGCGCGCTTCGGGCGTCACCTCGGCCTCTCGCTGAGCCGTCTCCTCCTCTCTCGCCGCCATGTTCAGCACATACTGCTGCGTCCACGACAGCGCTTCCGTGTGCTTGGCATCACCTCTCGCTTCCTCCTGGGTTTTCACCTGGTCCATTTCCTTCTCCTGGTCCCAAGCGTCCGTCGCCTGCTCTACCTTGTCCTGCTCTACCCGCTCTACCCGCTCTACCCGCTTCCCCTCCTTCTCCCGCCCGCGGGCGTTCACCTCGGCCAGCAGCTCGCCGCCGTCCTCGTCCGCGTCCCTGACGCCTAGCATCTCCGTGGGGAGCGCGCGCAGAGTCGGTGGCAGCTCGTCGCTCGCGTGTTGCAGGGCCAGGAAGCTCAGCGCGTCCTCCAGCGAGTTGGCGTAGGCCAGCGCCCCCCGGCTCAGCTCCAACGGCGCGCCGTAGTCCTCGCGCAGAGCGCGCAGCGCCCGCGCCAGCTTCTTCTTCGTGCGCTGCTGCAGCTGCACGTCCGCCGCCTCCGACGACGAGGCTAACACGCCCGGGCGAAAGCGCGCGCGCTGCGCGTCGCGGCGGGAAGACAAGACGCCGTCGTGCACGAGCTGCTCCAGGTCGCGCCGGAACTCGAAGCCGCGCTCGGGCGGCGGCGCAGGAGACGCCATGATACTTTTGGAGGTCCGAGTTTGGCGCAGCAATCATACTCGCAGAGATTGAGTAGTACTAGTATATGTAGTAGCGATACCGGTAGTAGGTCGTACTACTAATACGAAAGTCTACTATGAATAGTAGAATTGAAATATAAAAGAATAGTAACCACGTAAAATACGGATCGCGTTGAGTTGGTCGTTGGCAATGTTTCTGCTTTCACTTTCTCTTACCACCATTGCCACCGTGCTGATGTTGTTGATGTTGTTGCACTTGAACGATCTTCGCAGTATCTGAAGGCTTCCCGCTCTTCTTTTGTCGACTTGCCACGCTGCTTATCGAGTTCAGCTTCACTGCGAAGCGTGTTGAGAACATCAGACAGAAACGGCGTGTTCCCGTCATGGACGTCCTTGTCGAACATTCGAACCACACCACCATAGTCGTAAGCAACACCTTGAAGAACCACTTTCACATCCGAGATGATCTCATTCATGTTGCAGAGCTGACGTCTCATAGTCTCCATGTCGTCGAGGTACTCGTCCATGCCCATGCCAGTCATGCCTCGACCGCGATCAACAAAGCAGAAGCGGGTGAACATCCTCACGTCAGTCTGGGTTCTGGGTCATCAAACGGAATGAAAAGGGTGAGATCGAGAGGTTCAAAGCACGGTTGGCCATACGTGGTTTTCTTCAAAAATTTGGTATCAATTACCTGCAAACATATTCTCCAGCGGTGAGAATTGAATCCGTTCGACTCGTCCTGATTATTGCGCTAATGCTTGGGTTGGACTGCAGACATGTAGATTGTGTGACGGCTTTTCTAAATGGAGAGCTTGTGGGTGTCGACATCTTCATGGAGCAGCCGCAGTCGTGACAGTTTTTGCATAAACTGTCACTTGAAACATAAGATCGGTATCCGGCAAGCGCGTATGCCATCAGTTGGTGCGGCCACTCGGATGACCGGGTCGCCCAGCTCCCGCCCGTTCGTCTGGCCGTCGCCGTCCGAGTCCTTCGGGCATGGCTTTGTTATTTTAATAATTAAACTAAAATATTCTCGCCGTGACTACACAAGATCATTAGCTTGTCTTGTTTACTTGCTTTTGAGCCAGATAAATGACCAACTGAAATCCGCTCCTACAAATTCAATTCCCGTACGATAAAGTGAGTGATGAGAGAGAAAGGAAGAAATTGCCCGCTCCCGTACGTACGTACCATTGTGTTCAAGCGAATTTTGAACAGTGTAGAAGATCCACAGGAACAAATTTGCTTGTACCATTCTCCAGCCGCGATCGAGTACGAATGACAGCAATCGTAGGATGGAAATGCCAATCTTGCGATGGATGATAAAGCCAAACGCCAGGAGCGACAGCAACTCAATCCCTCCAAACATCACTACAGACTCAAGCTTACTCCCGAGGCCTTCCCCGTCGAGTGCCGCAACTTGAGAGTAATAGGCACGATTCGGCAATTGATACATAGCGAGCGTGTACATGCCTGAATCACCACAAACCAGTTAGACCGGGGTCGACAGCAACGTTGAAATCAGAGCACTTACAGAAGATGAACGGGACGATGACTTCCGTGTACTCGACGAGTATCACAAACTCCGTCGTAAAGAGAACCTGAGCCGTTCTCAGGACGAAAAGCCGACGTTCCCACGGGGAGAAAACATTTTCGAGGAGGCTACGCCGTCGAGACGATTCATCCTGGTGGAGAGGCGTGAAGGTCTCCACAGCAGCAACGAGGAGTGGGGCTCCTGTTGCTGCAACTGGAATTACTCTTCTGCTAGATCTTGGAGTCACATCAGTCGAACCACCGACGGAGTTCACACTATCGATGCTCCTTTTGTCCTGGGATCTCAAGATCTCGAGCGCGGAGCTGTAGCAATGGAGGGAAAGGTGGGCTTTCGCTTGCGCGTCTTCCTTTATAAGCTGCAGAGCTATTTCAATGAAACTGGCGGACTCCAATGGATGCCCCGCGGGTATTTTGCGCTGAAGCAGGCGGATAGTTTTCATGAGATGTCCGATGTCAGATATGGACATCCAAGCCTGGGCAACGTCCAGCCCAATCATTGATAGCATCGTGCTAATGGAGCTCGAATTCTGCATCGAGCTGGACACGTAGAGCGCGTTGAAGACGTCCACATTGAAGACAATAATCTGCGGCATCAGATCAAACTTCGTTCCTAGGAAATGGCTCAGATAGTTCTTTGCAAAGATCTTGATGACAGGGAGTAGCACCAGGTAGAACTTTTGGTTGGATGGCTGGACGTGGATGAATCCATAGAGATAGGCCGGGTAGACAAATGTGAGCAGCACTTGGCAAACGAGAACCACGATGCTGCTTATCAACTCTTGGAACAGCGCCGGGTCTGTCCTTAAAACTCGCCCAAAGCAGCATATGAAGCAAACGAGAACTACGACGAACCATACTGGAATCCCAACCACAAGTGCGAACGGTAGAGGAAACCCAACGATACTTGACATAGCGATCATAAATATGGCAGCACCACCACCAGCGATGATCGGCATCGTGATCACTTGGATTGTGTTGATATGTAGACCCGGAATACTTACTCGGAACTGCTCCAAAATCGCGCGAGTCATGAGAGCAATAGCAAGCCAATCTCTAATCCAAAAAATGTAATTTGCTCTGGAGCCATCTTCAGGTGGAGCCATCGGGGCGTAGTCGGTAGCAGTGACAACAAGTAAGCACGGAAATGGCGACACGACACAAACCAGGAAGGACCACAGCGTTGAGGTCTTGTGACAGTACGCATCCAAGTTGCGGATTCGATCGGCGGAGTAATGTCCTCGTAGTTCCACCTGAAAACTCTCGCAGAGTCTGTACGCTCGACGCCAAATGCGACGAAACTTTCCCATCCTTGTTGGTCGCTTAGGACCGCTGACTCAGTGAAGAACGAAACGCAAATGGGGATCGTCTGAACGACATCAGCAACTAAATTTATAAGGCCAAACGCGGTGTGAAAGCTACAGTAACGTCTGCCCTATTGTCGCTTTCATTGTCCTCTCTCATTCTTCGTACCGCGACAGAAAAACTGCTGCACTTGTCCCGTTGAACTTTTGAATCCCTTGGTTGCGGCGCAGCATCTCCACGTATGCACGAATCACCGCTGGAGGGGTCACGTTGTTCCTCAAATCGAGTTTTGCTAGCGCTTTGTGCGTTTGAATGGCTCGCGCGAGATAACACAGCCCTTTTTCCTGTAGCTTTGGCTTCTTCTGAGAGCCCTCGAGCACCGAGTGCAGCGAAAATGACGTCAAGGTGGAATTTTCTGCTAGTGCATCCGCCAATGCGATGGCGCCTTCGTCCCCGATATCATTGAAACTCACGTCGAGCTCTTCCAATCCTGGGTACGCTCGAAGCAGATTTGCGACAGCTTGAGCGCCTTCGTCGCCAAGACTATTTCGTGAGAAATCGAGGTAACGACACTTTGAGGCTGGCGTTGCTGCCAATTCTTCTGCGATTGCGGCTGCGCCGTACTGACGCAAGGCCTTCCCACTGAACTCGAGTTTATCTTGACACACAAACTCGTTCGCAAAGCGTTTGCGGAGATCATGCGCCTGTGAAATCGCGGCCAGCATGACTTTGCACTCGGAAGTAAGCGGATTCCCGACGCTTAGACGAATTCGGCGCTGCTGGTTTGCCGTGAAGGCCTTTAGGTAGAGTTGCTTGGCTCCAGCATCGGTAATTTGGTTGTGGTCAAGAAGTAGCTCCTGGAGTTTAATGTTCGGCTCCAGACCATCGGCTAGTCCCAAAATTGCCTTGTCTACAGCATTCACACGAACGCATTTTGTGAGTATATAACAAATAGCATTCGCTTGGAGCACATCACGAGTCTTCGCTTACCGGTGATCAAGTTGCTAGACAAGTTTAGTACTCGAAGCGAGTGTTGCAGTGCTAGGAACAGACCCACGTCGTACGCTCCTTTCTCGCCGATTTCGTTCCCGCTCAAATCGAGTACTTCCATGACTTGCCAATTTGGTGAGGAGCGAAGTGTAGTCGTGACAACACGAACGTACCGGTCCGTTAAGCAGCATTCCAGCAGAATATCGCGCTTAACTTTACTACCGCTCAGAGTCAGCACTGCAGCGGCGGAAGGACCAGACGTCAAATGGGTCTCGATTACTTTTTCGTGCAGCATCGTGTGGATCTGCTGTAGCACTGGCTCGGATGTGAAGTTGTTGCCACCGAGATGGAGATAACGTAACGGGAACGGTGCTATCATTCCGTTGAGTGCATGGTAGAAGGACGTGATTCCAGCTTTCTCAATCTGTGAAACGCACACAACGTTGTTAGTTACGTATGTATGAGGCACAGAACCTCGCAGCTATTTGGTTTGTATTCGAGTTCACCTGATTCTGTTCAAGATCCAGCGTTTGCAGTGCTCGTGTTTGATCGATCACGAACGCCAGGCTGGCAGCACCACAGTCCCCTATCGTGTTACCTGACAGGGAGAGTACCTCGACACTCATTTGTGGCAGTAGCTTGCTCAAGGCGATCGCTGCCTCGTCGGTCAGAGCATTTGAGCGAAGATAAAGGTTTTGAATCTTCTTCGCAAATAGAGTTTCCAGCAGCTGAGAGACGCAAACGTCGGTAATTCCCGTGCAGGACATGTCTAGCATTTGCAGAGGCTCGCGGTCTTTGGCATCTAGCGATGCTATCAGCGGTTGTATCTGTGAAGCACTACCACCAAATAGATTCAGCGACAAGTCAAGCTGTGTCAGGCTGGGGCACCGTGCAATGAAAGCCGCAATTACTGCAAGTCCTTGGAAGGAGAATCTAAAAGAAAAAAAATACACAAGAATCAGTGACCAACGAGTACTCAAGAATGCTAATGGGCTCCATACTGGTTGTTGGCGAGATTCAACGTTGTCAGTGCTGGCCACACTGCGTCTTGTAGCTCGGCAGCCCAATGCCCCCAAAAGTGATCGTCCAGCTCATTGAAAGAAACGTCGAGCACTGTTAACGAGGCTGAGACGGCTGAAAAGGCGGCAAACGGGAAGAACTCCGCCCCAAAATCACTGACGAGCTTTTGCTCTGCCAGAAAAATCCTTGTCGGAGCCTGAACTCGGGGAATTTTCGACGCCCGTCGAGAGTTTTGAGGCTGCATCAAAACTCGCGCTGCATCTTGGAGCTGACTCGTAGACGTGAGCTGCGTCGCCATTGGAGACGCCACCTCTCTGGCGGCCATGACGCCCCAAAACGAACCGCGATGAAGAGTCACGAAGAGCCTGCGCCCGATGCGCTGAGCCAACTGAACGCGAAGCTGAAATCGGCGCCTGCAAATATTTTACCAAACATAAAGTTAGAACATGTCAGGGATACTTGTGTACATGTACTGACGCACCGTTGTGCTCCACAGCGTTTTGGATGGTGTAGCAAATCCACAAGAACAAGTTTGCCTGAACCATTCGCCAACTCCGGTCCAGAACAAACGAAAGTAGGTGCAGCATTGAAATTCGGAGCATTCGCTGAATGAGGAACCCCATCACGAGTAGTGACACCAACTCGATGAATCCGAAAGTTATCACACTTGCGAGGTTGCTGGCAAGCCCCGCATCATCAAACGATCGAAGCTGCGGGTAGTAGTCGCGGTTGGGCAAGTAAAACATTGCGGTTGTGTACATACCTAGCAGCAAAATAAAATACAAGTGTCAGACATGAGCACGAGGGGGACTTGTTTGCAATCTCGAGGCACGAACTGTAGATGAAGGGGACGATGACCTCCGTGTACTCGACCAGAATCACGAACTCGGTTGTGAAGAGCACCCGCGCGCTTCTTTCAAGGAATCGCTGGCGTTCCTTTGGCGAGAAAACCCTATCAAGAGATTGCTGTACTGGGACAAGCTGGAGCGGCAGTGGTTTTACTTCTGGTGCTGTAGGGATTGTAGAAGGTTGAAGGTCTACCGGAAGCACTTGCCTGGTTGTAGACAAAGGTCGAGGCTGAAATTGCCCGCTTGTTGGCAATGCCACCGTGTGTGCGCTTTCAGTGGTAGACAAAGTTCCAAGCTGGGGGGGAACTGGCAACTTAATCATACTGGGGCCACTCGAGCGTCTCACAACCAACGCTGAAGAGCTGTAACGACGCATAGCTAGACGTTCGCCCGCATGAGGATCTTCCTCGATGATCTGCAACGCGATCTCGATGAAGCTCGCTTTTTCCAGTGGGTGTCCGGCAGGAATCTTGCGTCGTAGTCTGAGGACATCCCTGGCGAGATGGGAAATGTCGGATAACGACACCCAGCCCAACAAGGCATCAAGCGCCACCATCTGCACCACGGTGAGCATGGATTGGGAGTTTTGCATTGAGCTCGAGACGTAAAGAGCGTTGAAGACATCCACGTTGAAGATCATAATCTGTGGTATTAAGTCATACTTGTTGCCGAGGCAGTAGCTGATCCAGTTCTTGGCAATAATCTTGATGATAGGGAGCAGCATGACGTAAAATTTCTGGTTGGAAGGCTCAACGCGGATGAAACCATAGAGATAAGCCGGGTAGACAAAGGTCAGCAGCACTTGACAGATGAGCACGACGATGGACCGCAGCAAGTCTTTGAGTAGCACTGGGTCGCGCTTGAGGATTCGACCAAAAAACAGCACGAAGCAGACCACAAGAACCACAAACCAAATCAGGATTCCTTCCACGAGTGCAAATGGTAGCGGGAACCCGACGACGCTCGACATGGCAATCATAAACGCTATAGCTCCTCCACTCGAGATGATCGGCATGGCAATGACTTGGAAAGAATTGATGCGCAGCCCCGGTACGCTGATTCGGAACTGCTCCAGGATAACCCGTGTCATGAGAGCAATTGTCAAGAAGTCTCGAGCCCAGAATAGGTAGTTGGCCCTGGAGCCGTCTTCAGGTGGGGCCAGTGGGGCACAATCGATCAACGTGAGCACCAGAAGACAGGGAAATGGCGAGATGGCGCTGATGAAAACAGCCCTTAGTGATGGCGTCGTGCGACTGTAGTGCAGCAAGTTGCGCATTCTCTCGGATGAGTAGTGACCACGCAGCTCGGCTTGAAATGTCGATGTGAACTGGCGCACGCGACGCCAAATGATGCGGGTGTCTCGCTTCATCGCTACGAAGCACCGTTCGGTGCTCGAGGCGACGAAAAAAATGAAAAGGACCTCGGAGGTGACGCCACTTCTGACTCAGAAACTAACTCCTCGACGAATTTAGATGAGGACCCGATTGAAACTCTTTCCTGATGAAAAAAAAAATAGCATCAACATGGTCATGACAGTTTTTTTTTATGTTAACTAATAAAAACAGAGGGCGGGTCTCCAGTAACCACCACTTTTTTTGGCTTGGTGAGGAAGGAGACATGAGAGGTCTAAGGGGGATATGCAGGGGCATCTATGACGTCTGGATGCATCTCCAAGTGGAATTACACGGGAGCTACTCCATCTCCCGCATTCGTCTGCTCAAAGACTACTCCAGCTCGACTTCGGTTCTCCGTGCCAGTATCTTCGTAGTCATGGCACCCTTTCCGTGCCTCATCCTCCTCACGATGATAGACTGCGTTCCTCTAGCCCCGACGGAAGCCGGTTCTCGAGCGAACTATTTGTTCTGGGGAAGAAACTACCTGACGATCTCGTTAATGACGCGCGCAATACTCGAGCAGCTCCAGCTCAGTGTACCAAGCTTGGCTTTAACATCCGCCCAGACTCTTAGTATCTCGGCTATCCCAAGTGCAGGTGCGGTTGCGTTTATGTTGGCAATGACGAGTTTGATCGGGTTCCCGCTGCCGTTCACGCTCGTGGTGGGGATTCCGGTCTGGTTTGTTGGGCTCGTCGTTTGTTTCGGGATCTTCTTCGGAGCAAAGTTAAAGCGCGAGGCAGAGCTGCGCAAAGAACTGCTAAGCTACATCGTCGTGATCGCCTGCCAAGTTGTTCTCACCTTCATTTATCCAGCGTACCTCTACGGATTCCGGTCGGTCAGCGCGACGGCGCAGACGTTTTACGTCCTCCTCCTTCCGATTGTCAAAATCGCCACGAAAAACTGGATTAGCTTCTTCTTGGGGCCGAAAGACGACCTAAAGCCGCAAGTTGTCATTCTTAACATTGAGGTTTTCAACTCGCTGTACGTGGCCAGCTCGATGCAGAACGCGACGTCGATCAGTACAACAATGGCTCTCACGTTTGTCGATTTTGTGCTTGCGTGGATCTCCATTAAGGATGTGAACCACTTCCTGACAGACATCACGACTCTGCTAGAGAAAATTCCTTCAAGCCACCCTCTTAAGCGAGCGGGCTTTATGGAAGTTGCTCTTCAAATCTTGCAGGAAGACACGGAACTGAGGACAGATTCCTCACTTCGCTACTTTTCAGTTCGAATACCACATCCTGATGCTAACACGAGTGGCAAATCATCGCGAGTGCACGGGCTTGACCCAACAAACGAAGAGGAAGAGACGACCTACAAATCGAGTCGTCAGCTATTCTCTACCACCTCAATTCTAGCGAAGACTCCATCCACCTCGTTCATGACTGCGGCATCCGTAGTGCCAGAAGAGCCTCTGACGTGTAAACCTCTCAGAAGCATTTTCAACGCGAAACAACGGAAAGATTACGTTGTACGAACAGCGCAGGTGCTCTTCACCACGGAATTCATCATTCTCATCGAGTTCACGGAGGTTATCATCCCGTTCATTTACAGTAAGTTGCTCTATCTGTAGCATCGGAACGCTGTCTGAAGTAACTATTGCTCGATACTAACATTGTTTCGCTGTTATTTGCCAACTATCGCTAGGCACCTACACGATTGCCATGTTCCAGCTGCCGAATCGGGTGTACTATCCTCAGATTCGAGCACTTGATCTCCACACACTAGCACAAATGGTCGCGAACATTTCGATCTACGGATTGATGGAGTTCCTATCATTCATAGCGATGAGCATTCTTCTCAAAAGAAAGCTTGGGATCTCGACACTACATCAGCTGGCCTTCGTACTGGACCGCGAGTGGCGAATGGTTCAATCGAATCTGTTCCTCTGGATATGCTACACCATCCAAAATTCCCTCGATCACAATGGTAGGTGCAATTCAATATTTTACTTTGTTAGACTCGAAAGGTTTAGCTAACTGTGGAATGTTGTGAAGGTGCGGATTTCAGCTGGCAGTTCAGCTGGTTGAAGGGCAAAGGTCGATGAGCACAAGCGGCTTCGCAAGTACTTTCATAGTATTGTCGTATTCATATAAGCACGTAGCAACTGAAAGACGACATGTGACCCGTCAACTACATGTAGTTATTATTTCCAAGTACTTCAGTAGAAAGACCTGCATTTTTTTTTTTTTCAAGCATCTGCCTCGGATTCAGCGATCTTGTCAGGTAGGTGTAGCAAAGTGGCTGACGATACCAAATCTTGTGCTCGAGGTGACATGAATCGTGGACCTGCCGGAGACGATTGGGGTCGTACTGGCCGTTGTTGCCCAAAATTTGTGCTTCCTTCGGACTCGTGGATACTCCGAAAGTGAACTGGGTCAGGGAATGGTATGGATCCTTGGAGAGAGCCAATGGACGAGTGAACTACGTTGAATGGACGTGGCCCCGCAGACTTGACGAGACGATGCTGAAGTGATCGAATTTGTGAGTTGTTGAGTGAGCTCATCATTTTCCAAAAGGAAAAGAGAAAACTTACTGGGAGGTGGTATCCCTCGCCAAACGAGGAGCTCAGCGCTTGCTTTTCACCGCTATACTCTGCATTGCGGGGCCGCACATGATCCAACGAAGGACGAGCTAACGCTGGAAAAGTCGATGTCGGGACCTGTTGGGTCTGGGGCAAGTGGTTTAAGTGAACTTTTGCATACGGATATAGCAGGCGATTACTTGTGGGGCTTCGCCGAGGAGAGCCACCTTGGTTCGGGTACAGCAGCTCGTTTAGCTCAATTTTCGGTCTTCCTTTTCGATTCAAATTCTCAAGAAGCATCGCCACGCCATGAATCAACTACAATTGATCAGGAACAACAAATCGATGAGTTTCGTAGCAGCTAGTTTAGGCACCATAGAGGGCGAGTTGCGAGTCATTACGTGTGCTTGAGACTTTTTCAAGTCTCTTCGTGAAATATCTCGAGCCGACAGAGCAGCGTCCAAAGCAGCTTTGCGCTGTTGGACAATCCTTGCCATAGCATCGCACATACTGTTGATCTTGTAGTTAGTGGAGCCAAGCGTTCCATCGGCCTGAATCTTCGCTCGTCTGTCGGCTGTTGCTTTCAACTGCGCATGGAATAATACTCAGCAAAAGACTACGTTGTTGTGTATAGCATCTACCCAAGCAAAAAGCAGTCACTTACCTGACCGAGTCGGTGCGTCCCCGCCAGATAAAGTAAACGAAACACCAAGATCTGCCAGCCTGTGGCAGCGACGCGCTCTTTTGCAGCTGAGCTCTGGTTAATCAAAAGCCGGAGCTGTTGAATCACCTCTGGATCGCGCACGATATCATTCGAGTCGCTCATGAAAGCGGGATCTTCCGTATTCAATGTCAGAAGATCTTCTTTATCATCAAATACTGGTACATCTTGTGGCTCGAGCTCTTCTAAACCAGAAGATGAGTCGTCCGGAGCATTCGAAGCAGGGTGGTTCGTGTTTACATCAGCATTGTTATCCGAGTCGGCATTATTTTCCAGCGTAAGGTCCGTGTTGGGAACCTCGGACGTCTGAGCAAGACCATGCTTCGTCAATGAGAATCCGCCACCTTCAAGGATCTCTTGTACCAGTGTTTTCCTGTGGAGTGTAAGAGAAGTTCTTTCATGCGCAGTCTCACTGCCTGCGTTGTCATTATTGACGACACTCACTGGAGCTGGAGACTCCTGATTCACCCGCGTGGGACTCGGACTTGCTTTCGGTTTGCCGTCAGAAAGTTCTGCCGTCTTTTTCAGCTGACGACTCGATTTCGACCCCTTTGGGCTTGCAAAAATTTTCCTTGGAGAACTCGGCGTGCTTCTGGTCGACACTGGCGAACCTCCATCCTTCACAGTCGCACCTTGATTGTTCGATTTGGCCTCCTTCGATCCTGGCCTCGATATGGCTACCGTTGTGCGCCGAGTAGACCGAGGACTAAGAGCGCTATTGAGATGGGTAACTACCAACTCGCGCGCTAATTGTTGCTTTGCTGCGGTCATCCCGGAGTAAATGCTCTCGAGGTCTAGCAGAGCATTGCTGACGAGATTTTGTTCTGACGATGTCAGTGTTGACGGAGCGGGCACCTCAACTTCTGGATCTGTCCGTGATGTTTGCGTCTGGTTCATCAGCTCGTTGGAGATCTGCAGCAGTCTCTTCTTGTGTTTTTCACACATGGAGCAGAGTCTCGAGGATGCCTCTCCTAGCAACAATTGCTCTTCATGACGTGCTTCTTGTAATTGCTTGCGGAAAATCTGCTGCTCCGCTTCTAACGCTTTGTTGGCATTTTGGAGCTTTTCACACTCCAGTTTCCAGAACTCGAGCTCTGCCAGGTTCCTCTTGCGCACTGTACAGAGCTCCTCGGACATGTGGCCCAGATGCGTTGTCAGCGTCAGCAAACGGTCCGTCTGTAGTGCTGACGAGCGTTGCGATGCCCTGCGCAGCTTCAACATGTCCCCTTGTGCGGTCGAAAGGGCCTTGAACAGGTCACGAGGATGAGACGCCAAGCTCACGACTAGGTTTCCCTGAGAAATGCTGTTTGTCCGACTTCGCTTGGTGTCCTCCTCCGCGATCTCCGCCTCCGCCTTTTTCAGCAGTTCCTGCTGGGTTTCGTGTTCTTTTCGCACACGAACAACGTCTTCCGCGTAGCGCTGTATCATCGTCTCCATCCGCTTGACCTCGCCCTGTTCACCTGCATTCGTCTCTACAAGCATCGAGTTGGTGCTGCTCGAGGCGTCCTTATCGTCGTCACTGTCATCGTCTTCTTCCCCATGCTTCGACTCCTGCGTCGGAGGTAGAAGCGACATACCCATTTGCTTCACAGCGCGTAGCTGCTGAGGCACTTTCTTCGCGAACTTCTTCAGCAGCAGCTTCACCGCCGCTTGTCGCTCCTCGATCTTCGTGTTGCGCGTCTTGAGCGAAAACGATAGGGAGGTCTTCAGCATTGCCAGCTCTTGAGCGTGAGTGTCTTTTTCCTTCTGGAGGGCGCGCTGCAAGCTCGCCGTCCTCGCCTGGGCAACGTCGAGAGCTCTTCTGCTTCCCGCTAAACCTTCGTCTTTGTCTGCGAGGGTGCTCTTCAGCTCGACAATCAAGTGTTCGTACTGCGTGTTCCGTCGGTTTTGACGCGATCTCGCCCGTGGCGTGTCCGTGGCGGGGGTATCCTGGTCGTAAGCTGAGCGCATGATCTCGTCAAGATCAAGACCCTCCTCGTCGTCCAAGTCCGTCTGAAGACAGCTATCCACAGCACTTGCCTTGACCAGTTCTGCTTGGTGGAGCGTCTCCTGCAGCTGCTCAGCTTGCATGTGCGTCAGCTGCAGCTGGCCCTCTAGCGTCAGCGTCTTGGTCGTAGCATTCTCCAGTTGGGTCTTCAACTCCAGCACCTGCTCGAGCGTTTTGCGCAAATACGAGTCTGCATCATTCGCGTCAGCGTCACCTTGGACATGGCCGACCCCATTGCACGCTCTGCATGGAATTAAGCGGCCCAGCTCTGCGAACGTGGAGTGTTTTCTGCCAAACTGAGGAAGGGCTGGGTCCTCCTCACCATTGTCGGATGCAGTCTCCTCCTTACTGGAAGGAGGCTGCGTCCAGCTATCGAGCTGCGCCAACACAGCCTCAAGACCTCTCGCTGTACGACGCTTGCTTCCACGTCGAGCACTTTGCTCCACTGCCGCCCACAGAATATCGTTGTTCAGAAGCTCCGCGAGGGCGTCGCCGATGTCCTCCCAAGTGCCTTGATACGAACCCACCGCGTCTGCGATGCGTTGTCGCTCTGCGGCGGCATTCTCGGCGTGTAGGAACCAGGGCACCGCTTCGCTCTCTCGATGCGTCAAGTTCTCCTGCGTCAAGCGAGCGAGTTGATCACGAAGCTCCTGGCACTGCGAAGAAGCTTCTCGCGCACGTTGCTCCCATTTCTCCTTCTCGCGATGCAAAACCTGCGCGTTGGCGTTCACGGCCATCGAGCCGCGTCCAGGAGCTTTAAATTGATCCGGATCCTTCTTGCTCTGCGCGGTCTCCGGTGCGGGGACAGGTTCGTGCTGCTTGCCGGCTAAAACGGTGGCGATGGCCTCGTTGAGTGCGGACAAGGCGCCGGGCTCCGAGCCTTGTTTGCCCATGATGTCGCGCAGCATGAGCAATTGTCGGTACTGCTCCTTGCGCAGCGCATTGCTTTCGGCCACGCGACGA
Source organism: Phytophthora pseudosyringae (assembly GCA_019155715.1). NCBI lineage: Eukaryota > Oomycota > Peronosporomycetes > Peronosporales > Peronosporaceae > Phytophthora > Phytophthora pseudosyringae. The sequence continues at coordinate 31,159 of JAGDFM010000429.1, forward strand.
TCGACTTTCCCCTTCAGATGACTCACCTGCTTCTCCCAGTCCTCGATCTGCTCTGTCAACTGCGTCAAGCGTTGCTGCTGGTTTTGAATGACTCGTTGCTGAGCCTGCAGTTCCTGCTGGACGCACTCGTGGATGGTGTTGACATGTGCCGTCTCGCGCTCCTGCAGCAACGGAGCCAGCACAGAGTCGAAAAAGACCCGCAGCGCGCCGTCAATTGCTTCGGACGCCTCGTCCTCTCGAATCTTGCGCTCGAGTTCGTCTCGACGCTTCTCCGGGTCGTGTCCCAGCACTACGAGCAGCGACGATTTCCACGCTGGCGACCGAATGAGATGGCAAAGACCGGCAAACGCCTTGGCAAAGGGCGTGTCCTCCTTACCCAGGACGAGTCGCGGCGTCACAAAGCGCGTCCTCCCGGCCGAAACCAGACCTAGCTCCGTTTGTGTCTGCTTCTCCTCTTTTGGTACGAGCTCGTCGGACTCCGGAGTCATGTAGGCGCGACGCCCACCATCAGGCCAGCGTTTCACATGGGGACGTTGACGCTGGGCTTCGACTTGCATGCTGGCGATCTGGTTATCGTGGCCGCTTCGAGCCGTGCAAATCTGCCACCGCTTAGTCTGGTGCGCAAAAATAAACACGCTTTTGCTAGGAAAAACAACGATCGATTGACGAGCGACTGCCTACGTACTTTATTATGGCCTTGCCTACCGATAAGTACTCTAAATGCGTGCTATTAGGGGAAGACTGCGGGGTGCGAGAAGCTAATACCGAGACAACTGCCATCGATGATGATCCAGAGCTAGATAAATCTTGGGTTGCTACAGCGCTCAACGGCCCGCGACATGCTGCGGGGCATTTATTGTCTCGGACACCGACGTCCTGAGTCAGTGCAGGGATGGCTGCAGTACGAACATTCCACCTAAACGATCTCCTTGCAGGGCCACAGCGATTCTTCAAGCAGGATCGTGGCCCAGATGACTACATGCTAATAGCTTCAAGCGGCTGTAGTCTCTCTGCTTGGAAACCCTCACACCAAGATGGGGCCCTTGTGCTTTGACATCTAGAGGCCTTCTGCTCTCACCTCCTTTGGATGGGAGACGACGAGGCCTACAGCAGCACAAGACGTGTCATTGAGACCATAATGGCGCTGGTGCCACAGAGTGCAGCGCTACCTCAGCGCCGCCGGTTTGCTCCAGCGCTTCACCGCCCTTGGCCATCCTGCTATCACTGCGGTGCTTGCGCGGGCAGGGAGGAGAACTGCATTGAACGCAGTGTACTCTTCGCAGATTGCGCACCAACAGCACCAGCCCCACCAACACCACTTTGCATCCCAATGTTTTGAGCAGCACTTGCTCAAGTACAAGACGTTTGCGCTCTCAGCGCAGATGCTGTTAATTGTGTTGGCTTGCAGTCGCCTATCTCCGGCGCGATGCATTCGCAGACGGAGGCGTTCGCGCTTCGAGCAGCGAGGGGGGTCTTGGCAGAGAGGCACGACGCTTTGCCGGACTTGAACTTCAAGCCGGGACTCCATGGAATGTACCGGGATTACGGTACAAAATCCCCCAGCCCTGCCGCGTCACTTTTCGAGCATAGCCGGGCGATTGAACTTGCGATGCGCGTCTATCACCGCCCGGCCGACCACGCGACCGACCATATCATGGGAACTGGTGGTGCAGCGTCCGCTGTGGCACGAGTCTTGCGGCGGTTGTTGGTCGAGGCGAGATTCGCCGACGGCGGCGCGATGCACAAGATTCGCTCGCTCGCGACGTGGACGGAGGAGTGTCCTTCGCTTGTTGCTGCCTGCAGGCGTGCGCCGGGCGAGCGAGCTCGCCAATCGAGCCCGCCGCGCGGATTCCTCGGCGGAAGTCCAGGCAGCAGTCGCAAGATTCACACCGGCCTTTTCGAGTGCTGCCGCTAGCCTAGACTGTCACAGGCAGGCACGTGCGCTAGGGGGTTGGCTCTTCTTGCCGGTCTAACGGGCGTGGTCGCGCGCGGGGTTGCCCCGGCACGCTGCTCGTGCCTGCGGTGCGCGTTCGTCGCGGGCTTATTCGATCCGTCGCGATTGGGAAGCGG
>JAGDFM010000043.1:0-158882 GCA_019155715.1 Phytophthora pseudosyringae
TTGGTGCCGCCGGCAGCCAGCACGCGCAGCGCGGCCTCGTCGGCGACGTCGTTCACGAAGATGCACACGCCCTCGCAGCCCTCGGCCAGCTTGGCCGAGTTGGCGTCCAGACGCGGCGTGAAGAACTCGATCTCGTGGGCGGGGGTCACGCCCTGCTCCTTGGCGATGCGCTCCATCGACTCGATGTCGTAGCTGTGCGACGAGAAGTAGGCGATCTGCATGGTATTTTGCGCGTTGGGCATACTGGTGAACCTTGGTTCGTTGGTCTTTTGAGAGTTGTGGGCTTCTTAGCAATGAAAAAGCTTGGGACGAGATTGCAGAGACCCCCGGTCCCATGCCGTTCACCTTCTCACACGACAACCGTACGCGACAGAATGTGACTTCACCACCTTCTCTTCAGACAACTGAAACATGAGCAAAAGCGTGTATTTGCAATGCTTTCGTTGTAAAGCACTTTGACGACTAGAAAATGTAAGCTGCAGGCAGTCCCTGCTTCATAACGGGTGGTTGACTTTCACAGTCGACTTCGATGGGACGGCGTATTTTACTTGACCTCGTTCGCCAGCTCTTCCTTGGCCTCGTACGCCTTGATGTTGGCCATGGTGGTGTGGCCAATGTTGTCCAGGGCCTCCTTGGTGAAGAAAGCCTGGTGGCCCGTGATGATCACGTTGGGGAAGGTGAAGAGACGAGCGAGGGTCTCATCGGCAATGATAGCGCCCGAGCGGTCCGAGTAGAAGTAGTCGCCCTCGCCCTCGAACACGTCGAGGCCCACAGCTGAGACCTTGCCGCTCTTCAGGCCGTCAACGAGAGCCTTGGTGTCGATAAGGCCTCCTCGACTGGTGTTGATCAGCATCACACCTTGCTTCATCTTGGCAATGCTGTCGGCATTGATCGTGTGCTTGGTCGACGGGAACAGCGGACAGTGCAGCGAGATGATGTCCGAGCGAGCCCAGATCTCGTCCTGGCTGACGTACTCGATACCGTAGCTCAGGGCCTCCGGGTTCTGCACCACATCGTAGCCCAGCACCTTGCAGCCGAAACCAGCGGCGATGCGGGCGAACAGGGCACCGATCTTGCCAGTGCCGACAACACCGATGGTCTTGCCATGCAAGTCGAAACCCAGCAGACCGGCGAGGCGGAAGTTCTGCTCGCGCGTGCGGTTGTACGAGCGGTGGATCTTGCGGTTCAGTGTCATCATAAGGGCGGCGGCATGCTCGGCCACGGCGTACGGCGAGTAGGCTGGGACCCGAATGACCGGCATGCCCAGCTCCTTGGCCACCTTCAGGTCGATCATGTCGAAGCCGGCGCAGCGCAGGAACATGACCTTGGTGCCGCCGGCGTGTAGAACACGAAGCGTTGCCTCGTCGGCGACGTCGTTCACGAAGATGCACACGCCCTCGCAGCCCTCGGCCAGCTTGGCCGAGTTGGCGTCCAGACGCGGCGTGAAGAACTTGAGCTCGTGCTTGGGGGTCACGCCGTCCTCCTTGGCGATGCGCTCCATCGACTCGATGTCGTAGCTGTGCGTGGAGAAGAAGGCGATCTGCATGGCGACTGGGCGAAGGGAAAGTCGATGTGAGGTGCTCGGGGCAAATTCCAGAATGACGAAATGGATTGAGGGGCCCGACGCCAGTGCTATCAACGCCAGTGCTTCGCTCAGTGCTATCAACAACGCACGCTTGGCTTCAAGGATCGTGCAGAAAAACGCAACCGTACTCGCGACGGCTTAACAGCATAGTAGCGTTTTGGTTTGAACAGCTACAAATCAGCTATAGCCACTTAACTGTCGATTCCACACTCGTACGCATGCCGACGGAGGAGCTGCCCGTCGTGAGGCTGCTCCTGGACCGCCAGAGTCGCCACCCGCTGCTCGAGGGGTTCCCGACGGCGGCGCGTATCGGAAAGCTGTCCCTGTTCCTTGGCGAGGCAGGCGCGGCGCAGGTGCCGGTCATCTCCAGTGCGATAATTCCTCGCGAGAATTCTCTTCTCTGACGACGGATCTGTTGGTTGGTTGACGCAGGACACGGCATTCCTGGAGGCCAACGACATCCGCGCGGTCATCGCACTGGGCACTGGCAATCTCGCTGTGAAGGTTGCAAGCATTGTATGACATTCTATTGCAGCGGGACTGCCAATGGATCTGACCGGGTGTGATGATGTAGCCATGTGAAGTGCTGCTCATTGACATTTTGGACATGGAGGACGAGCTGCTGCTACCGCACTTCAAGGAGTGTATCGATTTCTTGAAGAAGCACTTGGTGCAAGGCAGCGCCGTGCTTGTTCACTGTGTGTACGGCCAGTCGCGCAGTGCTTCGATCTGCGTGGCGTATCTGATGGCTGCACAAGGCAAGACACTGCTCGAGGCGTATGACGAGGTGCAGAAAGCTCGGCCGTGCATCTCGATCAACCCTGGGTTCTTGAGGCAACTGGAACTGTTCGAGCGGATGGAGAACGACCCGGAGGTAATGGGCAGCACACCTGCGCATGCCGAGTTGCGCACGATGGTGGCAAGGCGACAACGGATGAAGACGGGAGTGGCGGATATTGTTGCTACCCCACAACACACACGTCCGGGGAACTCAGTGTGTTGCCGGAAATGCAACTATGTGCTGTGTACAACGAGGAACCAGGTACGATGAGATGAATACTGGTGGTGACTGGGCACGCACCTTGCCTCTCCTATTGACCGAGGCTGGCGTTCTTGTTGCTTGCAGTTGGTACACTCGGGCCAAGACGCAGCAGCTAGCGGAGGGCTCTGCGCCGGCATTTTCATTGAGCCGATGCAATGGATGACGAAGGATTTGGCCGTTGTGAGGAATAACGACGGCAAGCTCCTCTGTCCGTCGTGCAGGGCCAAGCTTGGTTCGTGGAACTGGATCGGAGTAAAGTACGTTTTGCCTCTTATCGGTCCGTTTCGGAGTAGACCTAACGTCGTATGAATCTGTACGCGCTTCAGATGCAACTGCAAACGTTTCGCCAGCCCAGCGTTTCAGTTGGTTCCGAGCAAAACACAAACTCGCGTGCTTTAACGCCGGAATTGCGTTTTGATCGAATCGCTCAGAGCGACAAACGGACGCGGCCATTCGAGCGCAGCATGGGCGCAGCGGTTAGCAGCGTCAGCGTCGGTACTCTAGCCGCCGACATCCACCAAGAAGTATTGGAGGTGGCACGAACGAGTACGTAGCGCCGATAGGTAGACAGATCAAATATGCGCTTGTCTTAATTTGCACTGTTGCTTTGGCTTTTCACGGTTCGGCTGCAGTCAATGACCAGACCCTCAAGGAGTTTACGCTCACGACTCAGCGCAAGTTCCGTTTAAAGGCGAACGAATTCAATGCATTGTTTCCTGATATTCCGCGAGATACGGTCGAGCAGGTATTTGCAGTGTTTGACCCGAGAAACAGCGGGATGGTGGATTCGTGCGAGCTCCTTGCAAGTATCGTCCTAGCGGCTCCGCAGCTATCGCGGGACACCAAGCAAAGAGGTGTGTGCTGCATACTACACGCCTCCCTTTTGGTGAGTGCACTTGGACAGCTTGAATTGACCTACCTCTGTTACATGCGTAGCGATCTTCGGCCTGTTCAATATGTCCACGCATCGTGTGGGGCTCATGGTGGCGGATGAAGCGACATTGCTCTTCCGCTCGGTTGTTGTGGGCGCTGCCAAAATGCTACGTGCTCTTGCCCCTCCCACGAGCCTGGACAGAGCCGCCGACGAGTTACCGCGGCTGTCATTCTTCGAGAACCTAACCAAGGCATTATACGGCGAACAAGAAACCCTAACGTACCCGGCATTTGCGCAGTTATGCCGGGAGACTCCAGAGATAGAGGCATTTATGGCGCACTGGACGTTATAGCGAGCGGGTCATCCTGTAGTCCTCAGGGGTTCATAATTAAGGACTTTGCCAGTTGTCGCTCTCTAATAGACTTTCGCCTTGATCGCTGCTGCCTTCGCATCACATACCATTTGATACTCGCTATCGCGCGATTGCCCGACCAGTGCGCAGGTTCTGGGCTACGGCAGATTCGCCAGCGGGATGCTGTACGGCATGCGATCGTAGTTCTGGTTGACACCCAGCCTCGGGTCGCCCCTGCAGGCAAAGCACACCACACAAATCCCGCCGGTGTTAAACGCGTCAACAGGGACTCGGCCATAGCACCTCCAGGTCGCAACTCACTCTCGAGGCGGGAGCAATACCTCCTCTTCCCGGTACACCCGGCCGGGGCTCCGCACAGCCAGCATCGTGGAGTCTTGTGAGCAGTTGGTCCACGTGGGGCAGCAGTTGTCGATGCAGGGCGTGCCGGGCGTCTCCACCGACGTGAGCTGGAACACCTCGGGGCGCGTGTCGCCTCTGGGCGTGAGATCCCCAGCGCGGAAGTTGCAGTAGCCGTCCTTGCAGTAGCCGCGCCGCGAGCAGAAGGTGGCCACGTCCAGCCGCTGCTTCACGTTGCAGCCGATGCGCACCAGACACTGGCCCAGCTTGCTGTCGAGCAGGACGCCAACAGCAACAAGCACATCGTCAGGAGCTCCGACCGCGCACAGAGGTGCAACTACCGCCACCGCCACCACCACCGCCAGTACGCCAACCTGTAGCACGGACAGAGCGAGCGTCGCGCGTCCTGATACTGCACGGGGCAGTCCATCCGGCACGCCTCCACCTGGTTAGGCAAGCATCCTTCCTCAACGTCACCAGCGCAGCAGCAGCAGAGGCGCGTCAGTTGGCCATCGAACACTGGGGCATCGTGCGCTGCAGCCGACGCCGCGCAGACGACGACTCCTTGCGCTCCTTTTCGGCAAGTGAGTGTCGCGCGAAGTTGCGGCGTCGAGGCGTCGAGAGCACTCACCTGCCGAGACCTGCCGCACCTTGGGCAGCGCCACCTTCACCGCCACAGAATCAGGCGGCCACCACGTCAGCCACATCGGTCGACAAACTCCTGCCGTGCATAGCAGCGAAGGGTGCTTCCGCGCGAGGGGGCGAACGAAAGGGGCGTTTACGCGCTGACGCCAGCCCTCCGTCTCTCCGCCACCGCTCGACGGCATGCAGACTCTCACGCACCTGGGCGAGCGCTTGGTGCTGGGCCAGCAGCAGCAGCAGCACGAGCGTAGCGGCATGAGGCTGCCTTCGCCGCGCCATCATGGATCGGTCGGGTATTTTCAGAAATATCGGAATAGTCGGCGGCGTTTCGCAGATCGAGCTGACAGGCGTTGGATGATTACGCTCCCCGCCGCTGCTGAGGCGCAGGCGCCGTAATATGAGGTCGCACGTCGTCGCTCTGTCTTGCAGCTCGTCTTAACCATCAGTGGTGTGAATGTTTGACAGCTTCGGCCACTATTCTGCTGTCCCACAACGATCGATTGCTCGTCAGGAACATAATCCCTTCAAACAGTTCCGACGATCGATTATCACACACTTCGCTGAGCTAAAGAGAAAATACTGTATTGCCTCACGCAGGAATATTGCAATGTTCGATTGCAAGCTCTGACAGTATTGCAGGTTGCAGTGCTTGCCAATACCGGTGGTATCTTTTTCCAATCACTTATATTGGAATTTCGTTCCAGATAATAATGGTGAAAGCCATGCTGCTTTGCCGAAGAACTACGCAATTTCCGTTGTCTTGGTTACGTCTGTTATGTTGGTTATAGCGATTAGCAGCAACAACACATTTTTTGTTAGCTTATATTATTCAACACTGTCAACGAGAGAAAAATGAACTCTCGTCGCGACTGGAGTCATCTATTTCCCCACCCTCTTGGAACTGCTCAACCTGTTCGGGAGTATCACTCGTTCGGGGTTTCAAGTGTGACCTTGCCTTCGACTTGAAAGTTGCCGTGGGCAGTCATAGTCAAAGCGGTCTGTCGGAATATATGGCGGTCGGAGTCTTGTTCTGTCAGATAGTGTCACGAAACCTCCTAATTCGCCGTAACCTTTCACGGGTAACGGCTACGAGACTTTCACCACTGGTCAACGAGTTGGTTGATATGACCGCTCGCATGGTTTCGATAAAACCGTTAGGTCGAACGGATAAAGTCAGTATCAAGACTAACAATGGAATGACGATGAGCAGGGCAGAAGATCTCAGGTTCGGCGACTTGTAACCAAAACAAAGATAACGTGGCCGTCAAGTTAGAGGTAACCAGCACTCGCTTTTTCCTGCACTGCTGCCGGCCACGAACCATCCTACCTATGTCCAGCAGCTAAAGCTGTGCCATGTAGGGGTGACCAGTGTACCAGGCCGTTATACGGGTTGCCACTGCGACCGCCAGTAGGTTGATCCAATTGTCAAGCATGGTGAGTATCGGCGACAGCGTGAAGAAAAAAAAAGCAACCATACAAAATTGGCAGTGCTAAATGAGTGCCACCTTGGCACTGCCACATACGATATGTAGGGGAGCAATGTAGTGGTCCACTGGCGTGCGTCTTGGCATCGGTCGGACGTCAGCAATGCGGCCCCGGTCCAAAACACAGTTCTGCACGCTACAAATATTGCCTCCAAAGCGCCTTGGATGAGATTCATTGCCCGTTCTCGCAACGCACCAACATTTGGGTAAACTTCAGCAGGCGATGGCGTAAACTGCTGACGAGACACATACTTTGCACTGCGAAAAGCGACGACAGAGAGCGTTCCTGCTCGAAGGGAGTAGCATGGGCGCCAGGTCGCGCGAACTCTGGTTGACTGGCGGCGCTAATCAGCCGCCTTGATCGCCTTGATCGCCAGCAGCGCCACGGTTTTCGTAACTGCACGCATGGCGCTGGTCGATAAAACGAAAGCTGCAGCATCGGAACGATGGACACGTAGCTACTGCAACTTCGACTTTCGGATGTTGCCTTTTGCTGACCACTCGATCCAACTGCGGTCGATGCGGTGCGGACACCCACGCATCCACCCTGACGAGATATTTTCCCGTGTTGGACGGCGAGCACGTGCCGCCATGCTCAGCTGCAGGCAAGCCCAGGTATTGCCTCAGGCAAGTCGCCGCCGCCGTCCGCTGGACTTTCCTCCCCACGGTTGCAGTTCGCGTCGTGTTGGCAACGAATCGCCCTCGGGCAGGCGCCGAATGAGCCCAGAAATGGTCAATTCCTTCGTGAATAAGACCGCGATGACCTCATTAGTGCGCTCATTCCGCGTGAATGGGCCGAAAAACGGATGCCCTTGAGAGTAAGACTGGGCGACCGGTATTTTCGTAAACTCATCGCGAACTTGCGTTCAGTATGCAATTCGGAAATTTCCGTTTTGTGGGTGGATTTGGGCCGCCTGCGAAATGAACACCACTGCCCGAGGCGGTTGCCGCAAACGGGCGCAGCGGTCGCTGCCAGGCTGAGCGCGCCGCTCACAACTCAAAAGACCTCGTAGCGCGCAGACCGCGGCAGCAAGAAGAAGAAGGAGAGCGCAGAAAGAATCTCCCACACGCAATGGAGACGACGTTCGCGCGCGTGCCCAAGCTGCACGACGAGGTGCCGGCGCTGCGCTGGATGTTCCCGCTCCAGTACGAGCGCGACTGGGTGCGTCTTCGCTGGCAGTGCATGTGTCTGCCTGTTGGGCTAACAATTCGTGGTGTGTCCGTCCGTCCAGGTCGTCTCGTGGGAGCCGAGCTTCTGCAAGGAATCGCTGCCCATGGTCGTCGCGCTTTGCGCCGCCTACTGCGCCATGTGCTTCGCCGGGCGCCGCATCATGCGCGACATCAAGCCCTTCAACCTGAAAGTGTACGTTGTCTGCTGACTCTTGCTGTCTTGGAGTTTGTATACAAGGTGAAACTGACGATGGATATGCTACCTGCAATCGCTCTGCTGCTGCTGCAGCCCCCTGGCGCTCTGGAACCTGGGGCTGGCCACGTTCAGCGCCATCGGCGCGTCCCGCACGGTGCCCTTCCTCCTCAACACCATCTACCAGCGCGGCGTGTACCACTCGGTGTGCGCGCCGCCCACGCCGCACTACGGCAGCGGCCCCGTGGCGCTCTGGGTCATGCTCTTCATCTTCTCTAAGGTGCCCGAGCTCGTGGACACGGCCTTCATCGTGCTGCGCAAGAAGCCGCTCATCTTCCTGCACTGGTACCACCACATCACCGTGCTGCTCTTCTGCTGGCACGCCTTCGCCACGCTCTCGGCTAGGTGAGCGAAGCCATTCTGGTGGTGCAGGACCTGCAACTTGCTGGCCTCTCTACCTCCGTTCTCTCGCGTATCGTGTGCTGACTTTGTGGGGATTTGTGTCGTATTGTCGTCTGATGTGCACAGCGGCATCTACTTTGTGGCCATGAACTACTCGGTGCACGCCATCATGTACTTCTACTACTTTCTCACGGCGTGCGGCTACCGACCGCGCTGGGCGCGTCTCGTGACGATTTTCCAGCTGAGCCAGATGGGCGTGGGCATCGCCGTGTGCAGCCTCAACGTGCACTACATGAAGCAGGGCCAAGCGTGCAGCGTGGACCCGGACACCCTCAAGTGGGGGATCATCATGTACTCTAGCTACTTCGCGCTCTTCCTCAAGTTCTTCGTCGAGCGCTACCTGCTGCGCAGCGCCAAGAAGCCCGCCGCAGCAGCGAAGAAGACCCAGTAATTGCACCCAGACACCAGCAACATATATGCGAAAGCAAGGCTAGGATTGTACTTGAAGTAGTAGTGAGCTGCCAACCAGGCGCAGCGGATATGCTTAACGATAATAAGCTTTTGACAGCGACCTCCGCGCGAGAGCACCATGCACGGCAATGGCCAGCGCCCATTGCGCGGCCAAATCGCACCCATCGGGTGTGATGGCTGCGAGATCTTTGCAACGGTCGCGACCACGTCGCAGACACACCACGCGCACACAATGTTGAAGTTGCGTTTCGCACTTAGCGAAGACTCCTGATTAAGTACGAAAATGACGTTGACGTCGTCGGCATCAGGTCAGACTGACCGCGTCGGTGACGGCGTCACTCCTGGACCGCCCGCTGCCATGGAGGGGGAGAAGGAGCTGCTGGCGCCCGAGACGCACATAAAGCTGGCGGACCCGAACGAGGACACGTACTTGGGGCGCGTGCGCAAGACCTTCTTCATGCTGGACTTCCGCACGGCCTTCACGACGGAGCACGCGCTGCAGGACGCGCGGCAGCTAGTGGCGGCGCACCGCCGCGGCGAGTCCGTGGCCCCGGCCCAGCTCGAGCACGCGCAGCACGTGACGCACGCCATACTGCACCCGGACACGGGCGCGCCGGTCTTCACGCCGCTCCGGGCCTCCATGATCGTGCCCATGAACATGGTCATGGACGGCGCCATGCTGCTGGCCAACAGCACCCGGACCACCGTCTTGGCGCAGTGGCTCAACCAGACCTACAATGCGCTGCACTACTACGCCAACCGCAACGCCTCCAACGAGGACACGGCGGAGCAGCGGCTCGTGGCGTACGTGGCCGCTACAGCCAGCTCCGTGGGGGCGTCGCTCGGCATCCGACGCTTGGCCAGTCGCATGACGGACGCCAGGTGGGCCCCTGCCGTCGCTCGCATGGGCCCGTTCGCGGCCGTCGCCGCTGCAGATCTGCTCAACATGGCGGTCATGAGGCAGAGCGAGTATCTGAAGGGCGTCCACGTGTACGACGAGAACGGAGACTACGTCGGCAAGTCGAGGAGGTGTGGGGCTCTGGCAGTCGCTTCCTGTGCTGCTGGGCGGATCTTCGCTGCAGCCCCCATCTTGCTGCTGCCGCCGCTGGTTATCTCCCGACTTGAAATGCACAGCACGCTCTTCAACCGTCCATGGCTTCGCGTGCCTACTCTGCTGGGGCTTGTGGGCTGCGCGATCCAGTTTTCCGTGCCGCTGACGTTCGGGCTCTTCCGCCAGACAGCGCAACTCGACGCCAAGTACCTGGAGACGGAGCTGCAGCACGCTAAGCGGAAGCAAGACGGCCAATCCGTGCGTGTCGTCACGTACAACAAGGGCATCTGAGAGTCCCAACTGCAGTGAAGAGATGCAGCCCCCCCCCGCCAACTCCGCTACAATACACCTCAAACACTCGTGTCTGCTCACTACTTCCTGGTGCCAAAGTGAGTGAGAGAGCCCTACTTGATCTCCACTAAAATAAGCCCCTGGTGTGCTGTTCATGCAGGCCAAGGATAGTTATCTCCATTATTCCCTCAAATCGGTGGCCACACGTGAGGCAGGCAATTCATCATGGAGGCTGATGCTGCAGATGTTGACAGCAATGAAGCGACGGAGATGTTCAACCGGCAGGTGGATCAGCAGAAGCTGGCGGCGATGGCGGCTCGAGTCGCCCAACTGCAGGATGAAGACGCCGAACTGCGTGCGCGGCACGACAAACGCGAGCAGGAGACGCACGAGTTCGTGGCCTACTTCCAAAAAGAGATTCAAACACGCGACAAACAACTCACCAAGCTTGGCGAAGAACTCGCAGCAGCACGTTTGAGCCATGCACTCGCGCTTGAGCAAATGCAACAAGCTCGCGATGCCGAGCGCCAACATCTCATACAGCAGGCGACTGCGAAGGAAGAGGTTGCGTCCGAGCAGATCTTCTATCTTCGCGAAGAGCTTCACCAGCTAGAGCTCTTCCGGGAGATGAAGGACAGCGTCGCCACGAAGCTGAAGGATCTTGAAACGCAGTTGACACTTGAACGAGAGCAATCTCGCGAGACGTCCGGCGCACTCGAGCGGAAATTCCTCGAGGAGAAAGCTCGCCTGCAGAAGGAGCACGAGAAAAAGATCGAGGTCGTCAAACAGCAGGCGAAGGAGGACGCACGCAATGGCTTGGACGCCGACACTCGGAAGATCGTGACGGACAACAAGCGTATGGGCGAGGAACTGCGATTCCAGTTGCAAATGACTGAAGAGCTCCAGCGTGAGAAGCAGCAGTTCGAAGCTCGCGCCAAAACACTGAACGTTGAGCTGCAACTGCAGGTTCAAAAGGAGGCTGAGTTTGCCAAGCAAGCTCAGCGACAAGCAAGAGAGCTCATACAATTGCGTACCGGCCTGCGAGAAGCCGAGCAAAAGCTTGGTGCTGGTCTGGCTGCTGCCTCGTGGGATGCCCATGCCCACGCCACTCGCCACGAGCGGGAGCGCGAGGAGCTGGCGCTCGATGCGGAGGGTCTTCGTAAGCTGCTGCGCCTCAAGAATCGCGAGCTACGGAATTTGAGACGCCTTGCACAGACCATCTTGAACCAACGCACAGACGTGGAACAGTTCTTCCTGGACTCGCTGGAGCACGTTAAGCGCGAAATCGAACAGGAGCGCAAAGAGAAGCACGAGCGCGAGGTCGAGCACTACCACCAAGAAGTGAATGGTGCGCATGGCATCAAGTCTAGTCTGAGATTTCCGAAGCTCACATCGCCCACCGGTCCTGCAACTCGCAAAAGCCCGGTACCACCGCAACATTTCACGGAGAAGGTAGATCTGCGCCAGCTCAGCTGGGACGACCGAGAGCGAGTACTTCGCCTCGTGTTCGCAAAGATCAATCACTCCCAGAGCTTCGTCGATATGCAGGATGACCTTCCTCCAGAAGCGTCCGAGACACCGCCCAAACACTCGCGCAGCCCGAACCAGAGGGAGAAACAGCGATCCGCAGCAGTTTACTTCGCGACGGAGCCGCACACTGGACATAGCGGCCGAGGTGCAGCAGATGGCAACTCACTCGGCGAAGAATCGTTGAGCATGTCACTCAGTGGAATGCCACTCGTACCACGAGCACCAACCCGCACTAGCACAAGTAAAGGCAGGTAGGTACTTGTGATTCAATTTCTTCACTGTTGCATCGATCCCCCATAGTTTTTTTGCTCTGTTTCTTGTGATCAACTGGCCTGGAGATGTACTGTACATATCCACACAATCACAGGTTATGAGAATAATTGATAATTAGATTCCCGTTGAAGAGCCTGGTACTCGTTCGTAGTAGTAGTTGCTATTGCTCGCGTCGCTATTGTAACTATCTGAGAACTGGCGTGGTGATGGCACCGGTCCATCATCCGAGTCATAGCGCAGCGGATCTTGAAAGAGGTCACCACCGTGCGTCCACCGCGGGCGTTCACGCTCGGGTTCTCGCTCGAATCCGCCTGAGCCTTCTGTTCGAGTTCCGTAAGAACAGTAGGCGCTTGTGCCGAGCGGGCTTGCGGTCAGAAGTTTGCCCTCACCCGTGTTAATAATGTGGAAAATACCGTAGTCAGGCAACTTTTGCGACGCAGGCCCATGCTTTGGAGCTACTTTCCATGATAACAAGCAGGCCATAAGTGATCAGATGTAATGTTGTCAGAAGCAAGCACAGTCGCCTCACTTACCTCCAACGCCGCCGGCCTTCGATGAAATCAAGCAGAGCAACAGTATTGTAGGTAGGAACTCCCAGAAGCAGAAGAACACGAAGTAGTCGACTGTCGTTACGCGGCCATTCATGTCCAAGTTGTTCCAGATACTCAGGAACCAACTTTGGGACGTCGCCAAGTCCCGAATTCCTCGTGTGAAGAAAATCAGGCATAACAGCGAATTGATCACTGCCAGGCTCTGTGTAAATGCAAGAGCCACATCAGCAATTAGTCCAGCTGTAATTCTTCCTTTCCACCCTGACCTCACAGCATTTCAACGCGTACCCGTGGTCTTGAGAGCAGCAGTCGCCTCCGCTTCCAGCTTTCCACCTATTGCACCGAGCATACACAAAGACATTCTGTCAGAGTAACACTTCTTCCCATAATTTATCCACTAAAACGTAACTCACATTGGCCATTTTCCAGCCGAAGAATCCGAACAGCACACTGAGCAGGAAGAACGAAAAGGCCGAGTACTTCAATTGCACACTGACGTCCGACACCCTGGAGAACTCCTGGTCGTACTCATCTCCTCTGCGTGCCGCCTTGGAGATGTCGTTGGACGAGTTGAACGCCCAGACGACCGTGAACGTGGCCATGGTCATGGTGAGCATGAGGTAGAGCGGCAGACAGACGTTGCGCCACTTGGAGCGCCACTCCGGGCCCGTCAGCACCTGGATGTAGAACAGGATGAGCAGCGAGAAGTTGGCGAACTGGATGGGCGTGGGCGACCAGTAGAGCAGGTAGAGCGTCAGGTAGCGCATGCTGGACTGCGTCGACATGATGATCCAGTAGGCGGCGCGCACGCCCGTCCAGAGCAGACACAGCACGTAGAAGCCCGTGGACCAGGCCAGCAGCTTGTTCTTGTTGCGCAGCGCCACCAGCAGCCGCGTCAGCAGGAACAGCGCCAGCAGGACGCACATGGCCGTGAGCAGCAGCGTGTACACCGTCGGCTCGTACGTGCTGCTGCTGTTCTCGTTGGCGCCGGCGATCATGGCGGCCGGTCGGTAGCTGCAGCCAGACACGGACAAGCAGCTGCAGCGGCTGAGACGGGTCCGGAGACTGCGGGGGTGGAGCAGGCGCCCGCAAG
Source organism: Phytophthora pseudosyringae (assembly GCA_019155715.1). NCBI lineage: Eukaryota > Oomycota > Peronosporomycetes > Peronosporales > Peronosporaceae > Phytophthora > Phytophthora pseudosyringae. The sequence goes on from JAGDFM010000043.1 coordinate 13,362, forward strand.
TCCTCGGCCCTCGGCGACGCTTCTTGTCCTGTGCTGCTTCGATTCAGAAATGGCAAATCCGATTTGATTAGAGGGCGGCGGTACAGTGTACCAACGTAGCCATGTGACGAGCCATTTGTTTTTACTGTACAGGGAGGTAGCAAGTCGAAGTTGCATCGAAATGTTAAGTCTCTCGCCTACGATAGCTACGTGCACTGTAACGTCGTCGGTGTTTTTGAGTTTGGCTGTAGGTTTAAAGAGCCACGGTTGCAGAGCTCTGAGCCAACACGAAAGGCATCCAAGGGAGGGTGCGAGCTACTTGCGGGTGTAGTTGAGCTGCCGCACCGCGTCTAGTAGCGGGCGCAATCGTTTGCGAGTATCGAGGTCTTCGGTTGCCTCCTCGAGGTAGTCATCTGTAGTGAGGAAAGGAGTGTGAGTTTGTGGTCTATTCCAGCAAAAAGCAAATGCTGGCAAGGAGTACCCACCGTAAAAAGACAGCAGTGCCGATTCGGCCTCGGGGGAGTCCACGTAATAGTCTTCATGGGAATCAAAGTCTTCTGTACTGCAGATGAGCGACAGTACTTCGGCTCCGACTGCAACGTCCGCCGCCTACGAGTGTAACAACGAGAAGATAAGTCATCGATATAGATCGCTACCAGGAGCAATCGCGTCAGGTACGTACGTTCAAATGATTGATGTGTGCGCTCAGATGCATAGCCAGAAGCGCGAAAATTCGCTTCTCTGCCAGCAACGGCATGACTCTGACCAAGGGCAACAGCACATACGTCACATGAGAACGAGCCCAGTGACCGGCACGATCTCGCCAACCATTTCTTAACTCACCGTGATTCATCGATCGAGTCTAGCTGTCTGCACAGTCCAAGCAAAAAGTGAATGACTGTGATTTCTTGGCAGTTGTCCATTTTCTTGTTTGGCAGATACTGTTCCGGAAACAAACAAACTAGTTAGTACTCCATCGTCGTGCACAAGGAAGACAGGAATTCAAAGTGCGATCGTACGTCTGGGCGCTCGAGGCAATACATTAAAATATCGTGAATGTACTCGATCAGCAGCGGGAGGTCGGTGGTCTGCAATGCGTCATTCGTATAGCACGTTAGCTCGCTCTGCGACAAGAATGTGCGAATTCTGACGCAAATGCTAGCCTCACCTGCACGGCCTCAGCGTGGAGCCAGGCGTTCTTCAGCGTCAAGCCCATTCCATGCTCGAATTTCTCCAGCGCTGCCATAGTCTCGCTCTGCGACGAAAGCGACAGTAACTCGCGTTAGCATCCTCGCCGCACTAACGAACTGGTATCATGCGTTGTCTCACCTTCACAGGACCGCGCTCGATCATACGTTTGAGGTAGTTGTTGTAGTCGACGAGATTGCGCAGGCACCTGTATCGTACCGTCACCCAGACATCGTCAATACAGCGTCTGCTATAGCTCAAAGTATTTGCTGCTGCCACCTACAGGTTCAGCTTGCCATCCTCAAGAAGATAGCTGTCCAGCACAACAACAATTATTGACACACGCGGTCAGCATCTCTCCATCGCAGAAGCAGCAACACCAACCCGCGCCCACCCACCGCAGCGCGATCTCCTCGCACTCCCAGAGCGTGGCGTCGTGCTTCTTGGGCAGCTGCCGCTCCATCTCGGTGATGTGGCCGATGCGGCCGATCTGCTCGGCCATCTGGACCCAGTCCTCCGAGAGCACGGGGTAGTCGGCCATGAAGCGCACATGGTTGCGCAGGTCGGCCGTGAGCTTGGCCGAGAGCTCCTCGAAGCTGTCGGGCGCCTCCTTCTTGGGCGTGTAGTGGTGCTTCCTCGACATGGCTCGGGATGGTTTGCGGTGCGTCGGGTGGTGGTTTCTCCTCGAATGGCGGCCGGCCTCCTCCGGCTTGGGGCTGTCAGTCACGCCACAAATAGCAGCTCGCGGCGCTTCGGAGCCGCATGTATTCTTAGCCACTTCAACTCTAGGTTGAGCTACATATGGCATTCCTGTCAGAATCTATCGTTTGTAGCTCTCATCAAGTGTATGCTGCTTCCAACACCCAAAACGACAGCCAATGAGCGAGTTCCTACACGAATTTGCGAATTTGCGTTGGCTGAAGGGATATCAATTGGCGCAGGTTCTTCCAATCTCAAAAGCCAGAAGGGGGGAAGGGGGGAATCGCCGCCCACTCGAGTGTTCCCCACCAAGAACAGCAAGCGTATCGTCGGCCGCAATGGACTCGCGCGGGGAGATGAAGGCGCTGGACGCGCAGATCGACCGCCTGCGCCGCGCCGAGAACCTGACGGAGACGGAGATCTACGAGCTGTGCCAGAAGGCCAAGGAGATCCTGGCGGGCGAATCCAACGTGCAGCCCGTGCGGTGCCCCGTGACGGTCTGCGGCGACATCCACGGGCAGTTCTACGACCTGCTGGAGCTCTTCCGGATAGGCGGCGCCTGCCCGGACACCAACTACCTGTTCATGGGCGACTACGTGGACCGCGGCTACTACTCGCTCGAGAGCGTGGCGCTGCTGGTGGCGCTCAAGGTGCGTCACCGCGAGCGCATCACCATCCTGCGCGGCAACCACGAGTCCCGCCAGATCACGCAGGTCTACGGCTTCTACGACGAGTGCCTGCGCAAGTACGGCAACGCCAACGTGTGGAAGTACTTCACCGACCTGTTCGACCACCTGCCCATGACGGCGCTCATCGAGAACCGCGTCTTCTGCATGCACGGCGGCCTGTCGCCCTCCATCGACACGCTGGACCACGCGCGCGCGCTCGACCGCGTGCAGGAGGTGCCTCACGAGGGCCCCATGTGCGACCTGGTGTGGTCCGACCCCGACGACCGCTGCGGATGGGGCATCTCCCCACGCGGCGCCGGCTACACGTTCGGCCAGGATATCACGGAGCAGTTCAAGCGCAGCAACGGACTCACGTTCATCGCGCGTGCCCACCAGCTCGTCATGGAAGGCTACCAGTGGACCCACAACCGCGGCGTCGTGACCATCTTCAGTGCCCCCAACTACTGCTACCGCTGCGGCAACCAGGCCGCGCTCATGGAGATCGACGAGGTCATGGCCGACCGCAACGGAGACAAGGTATACGAGACGTGCAAGTTCATCCAGTTTGACCCCGCCCCGCGTGACAGCAACTTCAACGAGAAGAAGCGCACGCCCGACTATTTCCTGTAGGCTCGCGGTGGGGGAGACGAGAGCGTAGCGTAGGCTGGACAGGGTGTGAATGATACGTAGCGACACGGAAGAGCAGCGACCAGAACTCGGGATGCCCACTGATAAATCGACCCAGACACTATCGAGAAAGTCAGAAAACAAGAGAAGCCGGTACAGCAAAAACAGGTAGGCGGTCGACCCGAGAGAGCAAGTGGAGGCTAACGAGGTGCTGGAGCTCTGGCTCGTGGGCGTTCGTTTTGACGTGACTTTCCCCTGCTTCTCTCTCAGGCCGTTTTCGCTTACGAGGTGGGGCATGACGGTATTCTTCATATATGCACGATTTAGTTGGTTGTTGGTGTCGCCGAGCTGGTCGTGGGTTTCTCCCTGCCCTGCCTGCCCTACGTTGAACTGTTCCAGATTGCTTAGAGCATGGTGAGGAACTGCTGCAGCTGCCTTTTGAGCTCCAACGAGTCGCTGTGCGCCGGGTTAGTGGTGAGCGCGCGGTTGACCTTGGTGAACGAGTCGTGGAAGTCGCCCACCTTGTACGCGAGCAGAGCTGTCCAGCATCAAAAGCAACGCAGTAAGTTAGAATCGACGCTTACAAGGTTGAGAGCAGGCCTGCCTTACCGCGGTTGTAGCTGGGCTCGAACATGAAGTCTGCGAGCGACTCGGAGAGCTGGAAGTTGGCACGCGCCTGGTCGAGATTTCCCTTGCGCAGTTCAAGCACACCGAGATTGTTGTACGACTCAGCGTGGTTGCTGTCAACCGACACTGCGATCTTGAAGGCCTGGTAGGCGAGCCCAAGGTCGCCGATACCGATGGCAACCTGGCCGATATTGTACCAGACGTCGGCCATGCAGTCGTCCGACGCGAGTGAGAGCGCTCGATCGAAGCACGATAGTGTCATGTCATACTGTGACGCGTAGAAGCAACAGAGTCCGATGTTGCACCAGAGCTCGGCAGTGTTCACGTCCATCTGCAGCAGGCGCCGGTAGTAGCGCAGCGCAACCTCTGGGTGGTCTGTGTAAAAGTAGTTTGATGCTAGGCAGGCGATGGCCTCGACGTTGGACGCATCCAGCTGCAGGACCTCCTTGTACACGCTGACACTTTTCTCAACATCGTTGAGCATGTCGTGAACACGCGCGATGCTTATCAAGAGCTGGATGTCTCCGGGGAACTTGGTCTTGCCCTTCTCGTACCTATCCAGTGCCGTGTTAGGTTGGTCCAGACGCAAGTATACCTTCCCCAGCTCGAGGAACGTGATCACCATGTCTTGGTTGCGCAGCGACGACTCGAACTGTTTCTCTGCGTCTCGAAACAGCCCAAGCTGGTAGTAGCATTTCCCCAGCCTCGCCTTCCACCACCAGTCCTTGTAGTCCGCCGCCACGGTCGCCTCTGCGGCCAGCTCGAGCGCCTTCCGCGGGTTGTGCTCACAGTAGAGCAGATAGTCCACCAGCGCCTTCGCAATTGCTGGCCGCTTCGCGTACCGCTTGAAGTCGAGACGGTTCACATCAATGAACACGCCCGAGTCGGACGCCTGCATCGACGCCGTACCAAGCCGCACCTGTCGTCCCAGCGCCGTCGCCGGACGGGAAGTGCCCGGCCGATTGCCCTGCAGCGCGCGATCCACCGACATGCTGCCGGTGCCCGGTCTCGAGCTGGTCCCGGGCCGCGCAAAGCCGCTGAGTGGCCGGCCCGTCGACGTCATGGGGCGCAGACTCGGGTCGCCCGTGCCCGCGCGCGAGTTGGGCCGATTGAGCGACGTGCCCGGCCGCGGCATGGAGGCCATGACGTTGTCGTCCATGAGCAGATCGGCCGCGCCGTCCTCTTCCAGCTCCGAGTCGTCGATGAAGTTCTGCATGGTCATGGCCTTGGTTTTGGTCACCCACGCCGCCTGGTCATACGGGTTCTGGGCCAGGATGTCCGTGCAAATGTCGATGCAGTCTGCGAACCTCCGCTGGCGCGAGCGCAGCAGCGCCATGTAGAACGGATCCACCTGGTCCAGCGCATCGAAGTCCGCCATGGCCGCCTTTGATACCAAACTCCGCGACGCTTCGCCTCTTGAAGTAACGGGACCAAGTTGAAGTGGTTCCGCAACTTCACGTTTACTTCAACGGATCATCAAGAGCTACGACCGATCTGACCTGACCGCTCGCTCTCTGCCCCAAATGCCGGTCACTGTCCGCAGCGCGCGCGCCTCGGGACCTGCCGATGTGGCGGTAGACGTCACGTGCCCGCGCATGGAGGGCTCCGTGCTGCCGCTGGACTCCATGAGCGGCCGCAAGAAGACGCTCGGCGGCAGGGCCAAGCAGCTGCGCGGCAACAGCATGGCGCTGCTGGCGGCTGCGGGCCTCGACCTCTTCCGCGAGAGCCTCATGCTGGACGGCGTGTACCCGCAGCGCCACGCGCCGCGCCACCCCGCGGTGTCGCCCAACCTCAAGAGCATCCCGGAGGACGACGACGCCGTGGCGTTCCAAGCCACGACCGACAGCCAGGTGATCCTCATCCTGGGTGACGCACTGGACAGACGCGGAGAGGTGACGCCGCTGGCCACGACCCGCGTTACCAGAGCCGCCGAGCTCTACTGGGACACCATGCGAGTCTACGCTCAACACCAAGCCAACGCATTCTGCTACCTCGTACGCGGGTGGTCAAGAAGAAAAAAAAGCTTGGAGGGATCATGGAAGCTCATGTGTGTGTGGTATTGTTTCGGTTGCAGGTGCCTACAGGCGGGGAGAACGAGCGAGGGGGCATCGTGCAGACGGAGGCCATCCGGAACGAACTGGTGGAGGTGGGCATCTCGCCGCACCACATCATGATGGACTGCTCTGCGGTGAGTGGCGGGCTGGCTATGCGGACGTTTGAACGGTTGATACCATGAGCTTATGAAGTCGTGCTGGTTGTTCTACCTATGGACAGGCGACTGTGATTGACAACGTCATTCAGCTGATTCCGGCGCTGCGGCACCTACGCATTGAGCGCGTGCACGTGGTCACTTCCAGCTTCCAGATCCCGCGCGCGAAGCTCATCGTGGACAGCATTCTGGGCGCTGTGCCCGACTTGACCTTCATGGTGGCCTACCATGCCGCCTACGACGAGCTGAGTGAGGCGGAACGCGCCAACCGCGAGGCGGCCGAACGGCGCCTTCTGGAGAGCGTGCGGGAGCCTCTGGACGACGTGCTCCGCGCGATGAAGAAACAGCGGCGCAGCTCCATCGCCAGCACGCGAAGCGCCAACAGCTCGAGCAGCCGGTCGCGCAGCAGGTCCCCCATCGCGTAGGAGGTCTTCAAATGCTGCAGCACTCAAGCTAGAGCCGTGCTGTTGAAAGGAAGAGCTGCTGGACCACGCCCGCAGCCGAAGAGCTGAACCCAGGACGCATTGTGTCAGCTTATCTTGTGCAGTAGCTTGTTTCTTTACGCTGAAAACTTGCAGGCGAAATGAAGACACGCAAATAGGGATTGGCGATCGTCTATCGCTTTGCACGCGTAAGTGCCCTTGAAGTGTAGAGCTCGACCGCACTTAACCGTCGACGTTCAACCCCATTCCTGAATTCGCCGGCCAAGAGACACCTAGTGCTCCGAATCTTCTTCCATGGCACCCCGCTCAACGCGCAACGCCCACACGTACGCCCTGCTGCACAATGCACCCTAGCTACCTGATCGCTCACCTCTATGCCTCAGTTACGAGGTGCAGGCGTCGCTGCCCCATCTTCCGGTGCCTGACCTGCACGCCACGCTGGACAAGTACCTACGTTCTCTAGAGCCGCTGGTCTCCAAGGTTTGCACAACCCCTACAACCATTAAGGCGTACAATTCACAAGTGTGTCTTACTCATTCGTCATTGACACTCTCCCCACTACAGGAGGAGCTGGAGAAGACCAAGAAACTCGTGAACGAGTTTGGGAAGCCTGGAGGCCACGGCGAAGCTCTGCAGGCGGAGCTGGTGCAACGCGCCAAAGAGAAAGACAACTGGGTGAGAAGAAACCCAAGTCTACGTTGATTGTCCTCCAACGCTTAACTGTGCTTTGCTGTGCGGTTGGGCTGTAGCTGGCAGAATGGTGGGAACAAGTGGCCTATCTGAGTGATCCGACGCCCAACGCCTTGTTCGTGAACATGGTGACGGGCTTCGGATCCTTCCAAGACTTCGACCGACCCGTGTCACAAGCCAGACGCGCTGCGGAGACCGTGCGATACACGTGCGAGTACCTGGAGAGGCTCAAGCGTCAACAAGTGCCGCCGGAAATGATGGGCGGTCGCGTGTTGTGTATGAACATGTTCCGGCGGCTATTCTCCACTTGCCGCATGCCGGAGGAGCCCACAGACCGATTCAAGCGCGTGGATCCGGCTACGGTTCGACACATCACTGTGTTTTGTGAAGGCCGGGTGTTTGTGCTTCGTGTGTACGACGCGGAGGACGAGCTACTGACTATTGGAGACTTGGAGGTGCAGCTCCTGCACATTTTGCGGCACTCGGCGTACTTGAACTCGCTCCCTGCAACGAAGCGCGACGACGACGACCTGCCGCAGTTTGTAGGAGCACTAACGACTATGAGACGCGATAAATGGGCTGAGGCTCGCCAGACACTCGTGGAATTCGACCCGCTGAACGAGCGCAGCCTTGGCAAGATCGAAATGAGCCTTTTTGCGCTGTGTCTGGAGTCGTCGATGCCCGATACGCCATCGGAGCTAGCGCGACAATGCGCTGCTGCCAACGCTGGCAACCGTTGGTTTGACAAGAGCTTCCAGTACCTTGTGTTCACCAATGGTATGGTTGGGGCCAATATGGAGCACGCGAATGCGGACGCGACAGTGCTGCAGTCGATGTTTCGCTGGCTGGGAGAGCGCTACCTCAATCGGAACGGCGGCTATGAGACGTTCATTGAGAGTCGCCATCATTCGCTCAAGTTCTTACCTCCTCCCGAGCTGCTGCGCTGGCGCTTACCGCAAGAAATCGCGGTAAGCACGATCCCTGCAGCCTTGGCAGATTTTCAGCGTGACGGGAGCACACTGCGCATGCTGGTCGTGCGAAACAAGTCATTCGGCAAAACGAAACTACGGGCGGTGAAGCTGTTTCCCGACACATTTGTCCAAATGGGCGTTCAGCTCGCAGGCTTCCGAGTGTTTGGCCGCGTCGTTCCAACGTACGAAAGCGGCCACACTCGCATGTTCGTGGAAGGACGCACGGAAACTATCCGCACCGTAACAAGCGAGGTGCTCGCATGGCTGCAGATACAGGACCAGGCTGGTGCGGATGAAGCGGAGGTGGCAGACAAACTCAAGCGCGCAATGGTTCGACACAAGGAACTATCAATCGAAGCACTATCAGGCAATGGGATTGATCGCCACCTACTCGGATTGCAGATTGCAGCGATGCACAAGACAGGCTCCTCCCCGCCGGCACTGTTCACCGACACCAGCTACGCTAAAAGTGGTGGGGGTGGTAACTTCGTGCTCTCCACCAGCAACGTGTCCGGGTACCCGTGGCTCTGGGGCGGGTTCGTACCGATGCTGCCCCACGGCATTGGCATTTGCTACGGCTGCGAAAACGACTTCTTGTCGTTCATGATCACATCGTTTGACCCAAGCGGCCGGGACCAGCAGCTTCCTGGCCCGCCAGGTCCACGGCCACCGCGAGTCACCGCGCCAGAGTTCCATCGCGCGCTCTTCCAGGCGTTCGAAGACATCTACACTCTCATGGAACGGAACCACAAGCCGGCGAAACCTGTTTCCAAGATCTGAGCCGGTCGATGTTCGATCACCGGCAGTTGTGTGTGTTGCATATTCAAGACGATCAGAGAAGTATGATTCTCAAATCGCTTGCTTTACACTTATTGCCTAACAACTTCTTGCCCCAAGCAAATCAAACTGTGTCGGCTTGGAATTTCTATGAAGTTCTCATACGTCAAAACCATATCGTTGAGTGAAATGCATCGATAAATGAAGAAGTCACCTGCAAAGTAGGAGATCGGAACCAAGTTGGCAACTGCAAATGCGTAAATGCAGTAGGGTCGGTAACTGGATGAAGGAGTGCAAGGCTTCGCTATTAGTTTTACCAACGCAATCACTAGGGACAATACCTTTCCTCAGCATGGTCGCTATCCAGAGTGCACAACGCAACCGCGCAAAACTCGGCACATGGAAGCCACGCTCAGTCTGCTCCGAGCAGAGTCGTGGCAGGGCTCCATTGGCTCGCGGCCTCCGTTTCGCGGCGTGCATTCGTAGATGGTAACAGGGAGACGCACGTTGACCTCCCTGCGCCGGGGTATCTACAGTATGCGGTGCTGTCCGTCTGTCAAGTGTCCGGCGTTGCTCATTCCGCGATAGACAGCCAGCCGACCATGAAGGCGTGCAAGATCCAGTCCCAAGGGCTCATCGTGCTGCTGTGCCTCATCAACATGCTCACCTACCTGGACAGAGGCATCATCCCGGGCGCCCCGCAGAGCTTCCGCCACTTCATCACGTCGTCCCTGGGCGTGGCCGTCACGGACCAGTCCGTGTACTTCGGCCTGCTGTCGTCCGCCTTCATCATCGGCCACTCGGTGCTGTCCGTCGTCTTCGGGTACTTCGCACTGAGCCATCGACCGTTCCGCATCATCGCACTGGGGACGAGCATTTGGATCGTGGCCATCGTCGTCTGCGCCATCTCGGAACATGTCAACAGCTACGCGCTGCTGATCGTCGGCCGGGTGTTGAGCGGTGCAGGTGAAGCCTCGTTCCAGTGCGTGGCGCCTCCGTTCATTGATCGCCACGCTCCGCCTGAGCGTGGATCACTCTACGTCGGCATCTACCTGGCTTCAGTGTTCGTCGGCGAGGCGATCGGATTCGTGTACGGTTCAGCGTTCGCGGACTCGTCACTCACGTGGGCTGGCGGGTACTATCTCGAGGCGATTCTCATGGTGATCCTGGTGTGCTGCTGCTCGTTCTGCGTGCCGGGTGAGCTCAACGGCGTGCCTACGAAGGACGGCGTCACGATGAGGACGTCCCTCGTGTCGACCCAAGAGCTGCCAATCGAGGTGCGGTCCAACGACTTGGAGCAGTACATGATGTCGCCCGTGCCGTCTCCAGGGCTCGTCGTGAAGAAGGAGCCGTTCTTCCGCGCGTGGTGGGACGTGCTCTCTAACTTCCCCTTCGTGCTCCATGTCTTGGGCAACGGCGCGTACACGTTCACACTGGGCGTGCTCAATACGTACGGCCCCGATCTGTTCGTTGGTTTAGGTCTGTTCTCGGGTGAAACTTCGGCGTCGCTGGCCTTCGGCATCATAGTGGCCGTTGGCGGCCTTATAGGCACGCCACTAGGAGGCTGGATCCTCGACCGACAGACCAAGGACGCTACCGTTGCAGGCAAGCGGTGCGTCGTCGCCATGCTGTCGATCTTCGTGTACGTCACGATCGGAGAGGTACTTATCCTCATCATGTGCTTCCTCGGAGGTTCGAAGGGGGCCTTCCTCGTGTGCTTCGCCATCGGGTTCCTCGGCATGTGCGCGCTGTGGGGGCCTCAGATGGTGGCGATCCTTGAGCTGTTCCCGGAGTCGCGCCGGTCGCTGGCCATCTCGGCGAATGCAGTCATTATCCACATCTTCGGTGACGTGCCGGCGCCGACCATCATGGGCGTCATCTGGGACTCGTGGGCGCCCAACTGCGGAGCCGTCGAGGGCGGCGACGGCGACGGCGACGGCGACCTGAATCCGCTATGCAGAGAGGACCAAGGCGGACTTAAGAAGTTCATGCTGCTGTCGACGCTGTGGATGAGCTGGGCCGTGCTGCTGTGGGGCCTGGCCGCAATCGCCGTCAAGAGGAGGCAGAGGAAGGGCGGCGTCGGGCTCACCACAGAGAAGTAACGAGCAAATGAACTGCACCCGTGACCAGCCTCATCATCTGCAAGGACTAAACAAACCCACGTCGGTCTCGTCGCCAGACCTTCAAGCAAGCGGGTACCACGGCTGTCCTGTCATTGGGAGGCGTTCCTCCTCCTACCGCCGGAAGAGTAGCGAAAGCCACTTCGCAATCTGCTCGCCGGGCGTCACGTGGACTGCAAGGGCGAGCGACCAAGATGAAGGCGTGCATGATCCAGTCCCAAGGGCTCATCGTGCTGCTGTGCCTCGTGAACCTGCTCAACTACATCGACCGGGGCATCATCCCGGGTGCCCCGCAGAGCTTCCGCCACTTCATCACGTCGTCCCTGGGCGTGGCCGTCACGGACCAGTCCGTGTACTTCGGCCTGCTGTCGTCCGCCTTCATCATCGGCCACTCGGTGCTGTCCGTCGTCTTCGGGTATTTCGCACTGAGCCATCGACCGTTCCGCATCATCGCACTGGGGACGAGCATTTGGATCGTGGCCATCGTCGTCTGCGCCATCTCGGAACATGTCAACAGCTACGCGCTGCTGATCGTCGGTAGAGTGCTGAGCGGCGTTGGGGAGGCCTCGTTCCAGTGCGTGGCGCCTCCGTTCATTGATCGCCACGCGCCACCTGCACGTCGCTCGCTCTACGTCGGGATCTACTTGGCGTCCGTCATCGTGGGCACTGCCATCGGCTTCGTGTACGGCTCGCTCTTCGCCGAGTCGGCCTTGACGTGGGCAGGGGCGTTCTACCTGGAAGCCATCTTGATGGCGTGCCTGGTCTTGTGCTGCTTGTGTTGCGTGCCCGACGAGCTCAATGTCGTGCCACCGACGGACGATGACGCGGCTCTGAGGAAGCCGCTCGTGTCGACCAACGAGTTCGCTAGCGAGATGATGTCGCTGTCGAGGGCGAGTCACGACACGATCGAGAGGAACGCGTCGCCCTCCGAGAAGATCGGGACGGAGATATTGTCACCCAAAGCGTTCAAGGCAAAGCCCTTCTTCCAGACGTGGTGGGAGATCCTCTCGGACATCCCGTTCTTGCTGGTCGTGTTCGCTCATGGAGCCTATACGTTCACGCTAGGAGTGTTCAATGCCTTCGGACCGGACGTGTTCATTGGGCTGGGGCTCTTCTCGGATGAGACGTCGGCGTCCTTGATCTTCGGGGGCATCGTCGCGGTCACGAGTCTCATTGGTACTCCGCTTGGAGGACTTGTGCTTGATCGATACACCAAAGACACAAACGTGCCGGGCAAGAGGTGCTTTATGGCTGTCTCGTCGCTCTTCTTCTACGTCGCCATCGCCGAGGTCTTCGCGTTGATCATGTGCTTCATCTCAGACAGCAAAGGAGCTTTCCTTACCTGCTTCACTATTGCGCTCTTCTGCATGTGCGCACTGTGGGGGCCTGAGATGGTGGCAGTGCTCGAGCTGTTCCCGTCCTCGCGGCGGTCGATGGCAATTTCGGCTAATGCAGTGATCATCCACGTCTTCGGAGACGTGCCGGCGCCTATTGTCATGGGCGTCGTGAGAGACAAGTGGGCGCCGAACTGCGGCACCATCGAGGATGACGGCGACGCGGTTCTGAATCCGTTGTGCAGAGAAGACCAGGACGGACTCAAGAACTTTATGCTGCTGTCAGTGCTGTGGATGGTCTGGGCGGTGATCTTGTGGGCGCTGGCCATGGTCGCAGTCAAGATAAGACAAGCCAAGGGAGGATTCGTGCTCACCGCACCAGCAGAAATCTAACAAGGGCAGATGTGTTTGTCACTTGATTGGAAACAGGTTTGAAGCGTAATGGACCCCCCCCGTGCACGAGAAGAAATAACCTTTTGGTAGCAAGCTGCAACGGGAACCAACTTTGCCACGTGTAGATGACGTGTCTGTATTGTAAAATTCTTAAATCTCTGATGAGATGGAGGCACTACCTGTTGTAGTTTCCGAATTAGGCAAACGTTGATCATTGTCCGATGACGACCCAAGCTTGACGTCTCTGGGGTTGATGCTCCTGCGCCAAGCTATTCATGATGAAGCTTACGCATGTGATGAACCATCGCAGATAAGCTTTGTCGACGACACGAAGATGTTACCAAACGGCAAGAAAAAACTCGCTAGCAAATGACTGAACTATGGTCACAGCATTTCCATGCCATTCATTGACTTACATGTACAAATTGGTATAGGCTTGCACACGTATCATCAGTGATGATTCATCACGAGCAGGGATTGATAGTCATGGGATCTGGGGTGGTTAGATATCTCATACTCGTTGGTGAATGAGATCTGAATCTTAATATTCATATGTATTTGTGTGAATGCTCTCGAATCAATACGAATATTCATATTTATGAATATCGATAGCCATACTGTTCGGTGAAGAAAATGTTCATGCTAGAGTCAATTATAATAGTACACAACTTGCTCGTGTTGGTGGACAACGGTCCTTTAGTCCAGGAAGGTAGGATCACTCTTTGGCGATTTCTGACCTACTCTGACAATGTCAGATGATTTTTCACTAATAGCGTACGGATGCACACGTGTTGGAGCTGCCCCTCAGCAAGCGCAACACTCCACAGCTTTTTGGTGCGATCGTCACGCAGCTTGTTGACTGCCACGCATCACGCGCGTCAACGGCTTTTCCATGAAGTGAATGACCTTCCACTGGTTACTGCGATAGTTCTGGTATCTTGTCCAGCACAGGCGCTTCCTGAACTCGAACGGGCCCCCATGAACTAATCAGCGCATACTTTGCTGCAAAATCTACGTAATACTCAACGCGAATGAGGAAAGCAATCGCACAGTTCGAGCAAGTAAGAAATGCGCACCATACCTGACTGAAAGTGGCGCGTTGTCTAGCAGTGGCACAACATTGCTGCACAAGTGATGAACGTTGCTCATGCAAATGATACACTCGTCCATGATTTCGAGCTCTGGACTCGTGCACATCTCTGCATCACATCTCATCGCTGCTTCTTTCCTCTCGATAAAGCGTAGGTTGCTAGTTTATTTGGTGGCAGACGGAAGTACTTATTCGTATTCGTTTGTATTAACCCTTTCAATCCCGAGAATTATTAATATGATCTACTCCATTCGACCATAGTGAGTTATTATAAAGATATCGAAAATCACTGCAAATTTGAATATCAATACTCATTTGAATACTCAAAATGTATTCGAACATATTAATATACTCTTTGACTATCAATCCCTGATCACGAGTCCAATTCCCCCCACTTCTTCGAACTTGCTCGGTAAAACATCGATGGCCGTGTGAAGTGGACGGCGGCAATTTGCTGCACGTAGGTAGTACACCTTACTGTAATGTAAAGTGCCAATTGTGGCACGGTGCCAGATATGGCACGGTTTTTGACTTGATTTCAGTATGTTTTCGATCAAAATTGGATCCTTCAAAATTATAAGGTTCCAGGAGATTCGAATTGACTTGATTTCGTATAGACCGTGCCACGAACCGATCCACTATTTTTATCTCTATATTTTTATCAACTTTGCCTATCTCCAGCTGAACCGGTAAGAAAGGCGGATGAACGGGCACGTTCTTTTCGTAATCAGTTCATATTGTGCTTTTCATTCAAAATTTCCTTGCGCGGTTCATTGAATCAACCGCGCAGGCAACCGCGCTAGCCTGTCTACTTGCATAATACAAGTGCTTATAGAGGTTGCATGTGGACCACACAATCAAATCTTTGCCGGATTGCAGCTAAGTTGGAGGCGGCAACATGGTTGCCAACGCTGCAGAAGCCGTGCCGTCAGTGCTGCTACGGCAGCTACCAGCAGCGACCAAGAAGACAAAGCGTCAAGTTTGCGTGAGTCACCGCCAACAAGCCGGCGTCGCAGGGACGTGCAAAGGACGCCACAGTCAACGCTGTCGCCGACGATTCGTGTGTCGCCGTATACGCTGCTCGAGCAAACCCCACCCCAACTGCTGTCACCTTCAGTACCTATACCCCGTCGACAAACTCGAGTTTCGCTTGATGCTTCGCCAGCGAATGAAGAGCAGGACGAAGCAGATCAGCATCGCCTACAGCTGCTGGTGCAAGGTGGTGTATGAAAACGCAACTTTTGGGCGCCTATCCTAGGCTGCCTAATTGAGGTACTTGGGTACACTCAGCTCGACTCGGTAAGTTCGACGCAGCTAAGTACGGCTCGACTTGGCGAAAGTGTGACCCAGCGAGGACTCGACTCAGCGAAGAACCGACTCAGCGAGCAAGGTTATTTGACCCGGCGAGGCTAAATCTGGGCCCAGTCAAGGGTTGCTTGGAGATCTGTAACGGCTCCATTTCACTAGATATTTGTATAGGAACTTTTTGGAAGCCAAAGAGAGGAGTCCAAAGGGACTCCTCGAAGACACAGACACATAACTAACAGAGCAGAATTTTCTAAGTCTAAGACAAGTGTACACTTTTCCGGTAAATTCCTGCACGGGCCGGATTATGCCTGCCGTCGTTCCCCGAGATGCATAGCTTGTAGAGGAAGAGGCCTGGTAGCGCCAAGAGATCAAGGTCGGCCCGGGGAAGGGCGCATACCGCTACAGCTACCAGCGAAGACCAAGTCTCGTCGACTCGACGAGCCGGTGGGCCTCAGCCGAGGACACCGTAATTCTCCTAGTCGGGCGCACGCTGCGCTCGGTGACCTGTAAAAGCGTTCACGCGCCAACGTCCATCCTCTGGTGTGAGGTCACAGGGTTTGTGGAACGGAGATCGCTAGCTCAGCGAGTCTTCGGAGGGATTAAGCTTGGTTGCGCGGTACTCGACGGGAGCGAAACCGCAACTAAACCCGGAAGGGCCGAACCGCGAAGGGATCACATCCTACGCATCGCCCAACATCGCCGACCTGACTCGGCGAATTGTTGTGTTGTTGCGTGGAAGCCGCACTAACGACGATTTCTGTGAATTACAACACCACAACTGGTGCCGCTACCCGGGATTCAGGTTGTGCTTTTTTTCGTAGGTACCAAGTAACCACGTTCGAGCAACAAGTGAAGATAAGATGGCCAAGGGATCGACCAGTCTGAGCGACGCAAGCCTGACGACGGTCGGAGGATCGCCGCTCGCAGCGCCGGACTCGACGAGAGTCAGTGTCGCTAATGCGGAAGCGGAAGTGTCACGGACTGTCCAGTTCGAC
The DNA here is from genome assembly GCA_019155715.1 of Phytophthora pseudosyringae. Lineage (NCBI taxonomy): Eukaryota > Oomycota > Peronosporomycetes > Peronosporales > Peronosporaceae > Phytophthora > Phytophthora pseudosyringae. The sequence goes on from JAGDFM010000043.1 coordinate 29,480, forward strand.
GAGTTCGATGCCGAAGGTCATGAAGGTGAAGAAGAAGAAGAAAAATGGGAAGAGAGAGAGAGGTGTACGGCATCGTCAAGACGACTGCCGGACTCCGCGAAGAAATTGAAGAATCGTCGCTGCATGTCAGTCGCGTGGGGAACCCTCGCCCAGTCGAGCGGAACCTGGCGGCTGAACTCACCGAGGATGTCGAAGATGATCAAGATGTGGTGCCAGGAGATCGGCCGCCGCTTGCCCCTCGGTCCACGAAGAATGTCGAGACGCCGCAGGCTAACCGAGTTTTAGGCCGGCTCGTCGGGGAAATGAATCAAAATGTTCAAGCCAGCGATGATGTGCCAGGCCAAGTGGGCGGTACTCGGCGAAGAGTTGACTCAGCCAGTCAATAGCCTGACGATCGACCAACTCGCCGAAGACACGGTTCTGCTCCTCCGAGCGATGGGCTATAAGTGTACCAGTCGACCGAGCAAGCTGATGCTGGCCGACTGGAACGCGCGCACCGTGGGTATCGAGTTGATGAAATGGAAGCGCAAGCTGAAAGAATTGTTCGGAGTCCAAGGCGAACCGAAAGGACAAGTGCCGAAGGCTCACCGAGCTGTCGAGGAGTCCCAACTCGACGAAGAAAAGGCTCCGGTGCCGAAAGTCAGCGAACCGTACCGGTACTCGGAACTCAGCGAGGATCCGTCTAGAGTCGCGCTGCCTAAGACTAGACCAAACGAGGAATATTCCGCCGCACAGAGACTACGCCGTATTTCGACGACTCTCATATGCAGACTCCGAGAGAGGTTGAAGCTCAGCGAGCCCAGCGTACCGAGATGTCACTCATGGAAGCGGCTGGAGAGGAAGACTTCAGCGAGGATGATGACTACGCCGATCGGCGTGAATTTGATGAGTCGCCTCACAGCCACATCCGCCAGCTCAGTTTCGACGGAGCAGAGAGTGAGCGAGGCCAAGTGCTCGAGATCCGAACGCATGCCCCGCTCGAGGAGATAGCTACCTTCGATGGAAGATGCTATCGGTCGGATGACGCATTGCAATGGATCAAACGTTTCGTTTACGAGATGAAAGGAACGTGCAAGCCACATGACGAGTGGTGCGAGCCGTTCTCGCTGAGTCTGGGCAAGGTAGCCAAGGGGTGGTTCAGACAACTCCCGAGGAAGACTCAACGGCAGTGGAACTTGCTCAGCGAGGCGTTCCTCGACCAGTAGTGCTCGCAGCTCGATCAGTCAGCCCGATCTCGCTACTACTCAGCGAGACACCGAGAGACCGAGCACGTGTGTGACTTTCTGCTGAGATTGAATGGCTACGCTCGGACAGCGAAGATCCAATACGAGAAGGGAGGCGCAGATGCCGCTGACCATGTGGAACACTTCCTACTGCACTATGGGGACGATGAAGTAATGGACCTTATCTACCCGCAGCAGCTCAGCGATATTCACCGAGTCGAGAAGATCATCAACCGTCGGCTGATCGGCGAGAAGCGCAAGAAACAGCGCGACAGCTTGAGCACCAACCGCGGTCGAGAGTCTCTTCGAGGAGGAGAACTGAACCGGAAGAGTGAGTATCACCGAGACAGTCGCCGAGATGAGCACGGAGAAGATCGACGTGACCGACGCGGTGAGAGTCGAAGCCGGCGAGAAGGTGACCGCGATCGTCGGGTCACGCTGGCTGATGCGTCAATAGACGCCTTGAGGACAGCCCACGATAAGCGTCGAGGAACCCAAAACACCGATTTATACGACTCGTCGAGTGGTGAAAGCGATCAAGATCAACTCTATGAGTATGAGTCAGGTTCCGAGTCGTACTACATCGAAGCTGACAACAGTGGCGATCGACCGAGGCCGCCCACAGACCGACCGGACCCGTACCGTCCTCGCCATAACTTGGCGAATCGACCGGAACGACCAAACGACCGTCGGGACAGAGCCGACCGCCGATATCGCCAGGACTCGTCCCGAGAACGCCGGCCGTACGGACCATGCGGAGCTTGCGGGGCTCCTGGACATGATGCCCATTTCTGTCGCAAACGATGCAAGTTCTGCATCCAAGTGAACGACGTCGGCCGGGGCGAGCTATTTCTTCGATTTGAGAAATTCGCTAAATTCGTCAAGACGTCAGTCGACAAGTCCACCACTCCGGAGGATCTCCAAGATATCTACTCGTCGAGCCATTTAAACTAGTGGACTCGCCGACTGGGTTAAGTAACAACGGGCTGCCACAGTCAGCTGAGCCAGCGATAGAAGCACGCTTTGTGTTTGTTTTTGTTGGCGAAGCGGAAAGGCCCGACGAGTGGAGTGAGAGTGAAGGAGACAGTGAGCGAGAAGAAGTGGATGAAAGAGACGAATGGAGGAAGCTCGACGAGTCGAATGAAGACGGCGGACGAGTCATAATGAGTATGGAGACAACTCAGCGATCGAGAGTCACCATCGACCAAGCCAAGAGGCGGAAGCTACTCCCAGGAGAACGGCTTGGGTGGTGGGGTGGTCGTCGAGGAAGTTTGATCGCCGATTACGGATGCGAGCTCTGGTGATGGGAGCTGTGAATGATAAGCGATAAGATTCTACTGGATACTGGGGCTAACGTCTCTGCCGTCACGGAAGCGTTCGCCCGGAAGCTGCCATTAAAGCGGATTGTAAGTAGAGATAAGCAAATCGACGTTCAAGGTATCGCCAAGTCGAAGGTGGTGACCACATCTCGGGCGATTGTGAAGGTAACGCTCGGATGGGAAGTCGTCTACGAATTCGAAGTATGGATTATGCCGCATCATGCCGGTGTCGATATGATTCTGGGCACTGACTTCATGATACCCACTGGGATTAGGTTGGACCTTTACAATTCCACGGCCAAGCTGCCCGATGAAGTCGTCGTGCCATTAATCAAGTCATCGAGAGATGTCGGTGAAGTTAAGTATGGAGACGAAGTCGTTGGTGGGCCATCGGAATCGATCAACCTCGCTAGCCGAGGCGTTGCAGTGTTCAAGTTGCAACGACAGCAACCCAGCGAGTCGACACATGAACTATGGGTCAGTCAGCTCAAAGGGGTGATACCTACTGTGATACGTAGCGCGAGAGGATGGGCAGGGCGAGTCCTGCTGACGAATATCTCGTCGAGGTTCGCGTGGTGCCCAGCTTATTTCCCGGTGGTTATGTGGACGCCTCATGGAATACTGCCGCGAGATGACGGCTATGTGCGGGTCAACTCAGCGAAGTATCGCAATTGGCAAGTCATCGCTTACGAAGGAGCACTTGATAAACGGCTCCTCAAGAAATAGCAGCGACTCTACATGGAATGGCTAAGCAGACAACCGCCCGCCGTCGAACGACCGCAGTACGATTCTCCTACGCATATTCAACGAAGACCCGTCCATGATGAAGACAAGCTGAGCGAACCAATTACCCCGAACGGCGACGAGAGTGAAGCCTCAGCGATGAAACATGCGCTGATGCCATCCCAGGCGGCAGTTACGAGCTCAGCGAGCGAGACCCAGCGATCGCGGGACCATCTTCCCAGACGTTTTCGTCGGAAGAGGACTCAGCGATGCAGTACAAGAGCGACGATACGGCTAACCCACGACGTTCAGCACCTACAGCAGCGCTTGGCGATAAGAATGGTGTGAACTTGCTCTCGAAACTTGGAGACCGACTGACATGCGGAAGCGAGAGCTCACGGGAGAAGGTCCCATCCAAATGGACAGGGGTGACCTATGGGATCCCGGCAAAGCAAGCTTAACTAGGCCAACCAGCCTGGCGAGTGGTGATCAAATATTGGCAGCCGTACTCAACGAGAGTCCAACCGAACGAACGGCCCCTCTCTCCGGACTCAGCGAATACTGCGAAATCGGTGACGGTGAAGACTAGTCGAGCTCGGATCCAGAACAAGTCCTCGAGCATCGTTTTCTCAGCGCGGTTCAAGATCTCGACGAGAGTGCCAAGACTCCCAACGAGCGGAACGAATCGTCGGGACTCGCGGAGTATGAACACCTGTCGAGGGATGAGAGATTGACCGACTACGCCCATGAGCTGGCATTCTTTTTACCCGACTTGACAGAGCTGTCACCGACACGTTTGGATTATGCTGGTGATAGTGTCGTGATATCTGCTCACCGTGAAGGTCAGCGAGACAAACGCATCCAGACCCTGAAGGCTCACGAGAATATTATGATTTCGAGCGGAATCGCGTTGCCACAACCCGCCTATGGAGTTGTATGCGATATCGACGTTCAAGGACATGAACCGATTAAGCAGAGAGCTTGGTGAGTGCCCTTACGACACCTGAACAAGCTCTACGAACTACTCACAGGGGCTCTTGATAGCTCAACTAATTTCATTTTCGCGGAGTCCATGGACCTCGCCCATCGTGATTGTGCTCAAGAAAGATGGAGTGGATATTTGATTGTGTATAGATTACAAACTAGTCAATGCTGCCACCATGGGCATGGAGTATGCCATGCCACTCGTCAATGACATGTTAACCGAGATCGAGAGTTACCTTTGGTTCTGCTTGCTCGATGCGGCCAGTGGATTTTGGGCGGTCATGATGACTCGGCGAGCGAGACACATTTCGGCATTAGTGTGCGCTCGGGGCCACTTCGAGTGGCTGCGTACCAAGTCCATCTTCACGCTCGAGGTCAAGTACAAGGAGGCGATCAGGACGCAAGAAAGCCAGGTTCAAGCGTCTCAGCGACTCGTCGAGGGGTACAAGACTGCCGTAACTGAGCGAGAGAATTCCATCGCTCTGCTCGGCAAGCGGCTCACCCGTGCGCAGGGTGAGTACAACGTACTTCACGGAGTTGCGTCCCGCTACTTCCAGGAGCTCCAGGAAGCAGCGCTGCTCCTTTGTAATGGTGGAGATCACGCTCTCCAGGCTGCCCAGCGCACCATTGAGTCCCAGCGAGACGTGATTTTCCGCCAGAAGACTATAATTCGCCACAACGGTGCGTACCCGGTGCACAATCTCCACCTTGCGGTGGTGGCTGCGGCCGGTCTTGATGTCCCCGGACTGAATCCCCGGGAATTGGACTTGAATGCCCGTCTCTGTCGGATTCTCGCTGAGCGATTTCCCGAAGCTCTTCACATTGGAAGTTCGTCTGGTCCTCTCGACATCACGCTCCGAGTGGTGCCTTTGGCTAACTCGTCGAGCGGTGGTTCGAATATCCTAGCGAGCGCAGCGGAGCGAGTCTCGTCGAGCGAGGTTGCGACTTCTTCCGTTGCAACATCGGCGAACTCGACCGCTCCTAGCTCGGCCTCCATGACTCCTCCGCAAGCCACGTCGCATTCGCCACGTCATCGCCGACGTCGCTCAATCTCGCAGCTTCGGAACGCTCCTCTCCGAGACCTGAGCTCGACTGAGCGACTTCGTCGATACAAGAATCCTGCATCTCCGACGGCTGCGGGTCCTCGTCGCTGTCAGTCTCCGAGTGTGACTCCTGGTGGATCCTATGGTCGTCCCGTGCCTGGAGAAGAGGGTTTCGATCCAGCGACGACTCTGTTGGATCCTGAGGTCATCGCTGAGTATTCGGCGTTGCTGCCTATTTATGGCTGGAAGCGTCTGCGCTCCCCCGGTTCAGGACTCGCCCGGTCTCGGGCTGAGGCGGCGGAGTACTGGCCTCAACGACCCTCGCTGAGCCCCCCGAAAGACGCCGTCTCTCAAGACACCTCGGCAACGGAGAGGACGGTCGATATGCCTTCGGGTTCCGTGGATCCTGAGCTGACGAGCTCGTCCGTTGTCTTGGCGAGCTTGTCGAAAGCTCCTGCCACTCTCTCAGGTGACTCTGGGTCTTCGCCCAGTTCTGCCCCAGCTTCGTCATCTCCAGGCTCGTCGGGATACCCATCGACAGTGGCTACTCCAGCCTCCGCTCCATCCAACTCGGCGAGCGGTTCCTCGTCTTGTCGAGCGATCGTCTTCCGGCCTTCGCCGTTGGTGCTTCCCTCACCACCTGTGGCGATGACTCGACCATCGACGAGTGACGCAAGTTCCCCGCAGACCGGGCAAGCACATTCACCGCGGCGTCGGTCCTCACGAGCGGCTGCTCTGAATGCTTCGTGCATTACTCAAGCTGTTCTTGAGGACTTGGCTGTTCAGGACGACGAAGTCCTGGGGCCCCGTCAGTCGACGAGTTCTGTTGATACCGTCCTCGCCAAGTCGTTCTCGCCCAAATCGGATTCCGCTGCCTCGTCGAGTAATACGATGGATCTCGGCAATGATAGTGACGACTGTGCTTCCCGCCTGGGATCGCCCACTCTATCTCTGAGACAAGCTCCTCCGCGTGGAAAACTGCAAAGTTACGAGGATGCACACCGAGCTCTTCCTTTCACGGTGTCATGGGGAAGTTCTCAGGTCACAGCTCCGACCAAGAAGGCTTCGCCCAAGAAGCGTGGTGCGCCGAAGTCTCTTCAGCGACCTACCAAGAAGTCGAAGGCTGAGTCCAAGCCCAAGAAGGTCTCTGCGGCTACACATGTTCCCAAGGTTAGGAATTCGCCAGGCTCGTCAAGCTCCAAGAAGGCTATCTCGGCGAGGTCTATCACTAGCTCGCCGAGTTCGAAGAGTTCAGCCTTGGCGAAGCCTACTGGTAGCTCGTCGACCAAGGAGTGTGCTGCTTCGGCGAGGGCCACTGATTTACCGTCGGTCCCGCTTCTTCCTCTTGCCAAGCTCCGTATTTCGTGCTGCTCAAGCAGTTGCGCGCGAAGCACGCGAAACGCCTAGCATGCGTCAAGTTCGCGACATCGTGTTCTACCACTATGGCTCGGCTCGTTGCTGGAAGAAGATCCTCGCCTGTCGATCCTCGGTGAAGCTAGAGGAGATTAACGGCAAATCCTTTGTGGTCGCCACTCCTTCGTCACTCGACGGGCTCCGAGCGATGGTGGACGTATTTGATCTGCTCCATCCGTGTCAACAGATTCTCGCCAAGTTCCCGGAGACCCCAATTTTCGCATCTGGGCGAGCTATCGATGAGACTCGTCGGCAGCTACACTCCAAGCGAGTTGCCTCGTCGAAGGAGTATTTGGATATTCTGTGCGATGCCTGGGCAAGGTTCCTCGGATATAGTCGGGATATCGACGAGACTGCTGAAGAGGATACGCGTACCAAGATTTTCGTGGCTCTCTGGGAACGTGGTCATTGGTTGGTTGACTCCAGTGTGGTCATGGACCTACACCCTGACCTCAATTCTGATATGTCTGCCGAGGAGCTCGCTGAGCTTCTAGCTCTTTGGTACGAGTACAGCGCTGGTCGAAAGCGTCGTGGTGACATACTCCGTTTGATCGTGAAGTTCATGGAGAAAACTTTTCACGAGGCTAAAACGGTTAGATCGGCTACTGGCCCCGCTCCACGTCTCGAACCGGAGCTTAATTTCGACCCCACCGTGCCGATGTATGCCCAGGTGAACTAGCCATGGTTTCCTTCGAGCACTGACTGGCTCGCTGAGCTTGCTGAGCTGGACCTCGCTGAGCCTTGGTGTGTGTGGTGGCTGACCAAGCCGGTCGAGCACCCTTACAACACGTGCTTCCGTCCGCGCAATCCGGAGTTTCCGCTGTTTGTGCCAGAGGGCTTCTCGCGGGGTGAGGTTGAGCTGGACATTGTGGAAGACGTCGATCCCGACGAAAATGATCCCCCAAGAGTCGACTCGTCAGCTCCTCCACCTGCCAATCGTACTGGGATTCGCATCTTCGAAGACATTTTCGATGAGGAGCGACCCAACGAGGATCCGCCATCGCCCACCAGTTCTGCTGATCGCACTACTGAAGTGTAGGCTCGCTCTCTTGTGGAGTCGCTGAGCTGGTTTCGCTCATTCGTTGAGTTTTCTTTCTGTTTCTCCATAATCAGTAATCAATCCATCTCGTTATATCCATTCATGAATGACGCAGTAGCTTTTCCGTTCCATCCTGCCGCTTGTCTTCACAGGACGGTGGTCAGTTATCATATGCAATAGCGTTTAGCACTCGTCCGCAACTTACACCATTTGCAGACGGTTTTCACGTTTCTTCTGTCGAAGATAATCAAATAATAGGCCTCCACACGATAAATTCGTCAAAGGCTCCCAGCTAGGTTCATCATAGCCAGCCCACTTCGCTAAGAATACTCGCTGAGCACGCTCCGTGCTCGTCGAGAGCGGCATTCGGTCATCGAGGATGGCTTCCACCTCAAATCGCCCAGTTCCTTCGTCCGGTTCCCACTATCTTCTGGTAGTAGCTCCTCTTCGAAATCCAGTCGGTTGTTCTCAGCGAGCCCGTCGACCAATTTAGTTGTCGGTCGCTCGCCGAGTCCCGTCACTTTCTTCAGTCGCGACACATGGACAACTGGGTAGAAGCGATATCCACCCTTGTCTGGCAGTTCCAGCTCATAGGCGAACTCCTCAATCTTCTGCTTGACTCTGAACGGACCGTGCCATCGATGTGCCAGTTTCTTCTTTAGTCCAGGTTTCACTCGCTCCATGAAGAGCCATACTTGGTCTCCCACCTTGAAGAGAGATCCCTTGGGTTCGCTGAGCCGTTCCTCGGTTCCTGGCTCAAGGTGACCTACCATCGCTCGATCAGCTTCATCCTATTCAAGGTAACCTCGTTCATCTGACCCGGCACACCCTTTTGCTCCACCCGACTCAGCGACTCATTGTGCTCTCGAGCTCGCCGAGCTTTCTCCTTCAGCACACAAAGACACAGACGACGTGGTAGATAGCTTAGTAGACAGTCAAGAAGAAACTGAACGAAATGCATAACAAAAGCCTCACCGCAGTGCGGCCACCTTCACCCCTACATTCACGAGGTCGGTCGTCAATCTGACCATATAACCTTCACCAAGTGACCACCCAGCGTCCCGGGCGGAGGTAATCTCAGCGTTGAAGGATCACAAATGACACTCGTATTTGTGGATTCACTTGGTACGCGCATCCAGAACCATGACCACAAAGAAGTGCTTTAATGTGTGACACATTAAATTGGCTCTAGTCACTCAAGTTCGAACACTTTTACGGATCACCGGTATGATCATTTCTGAAAGGGTTTGATGGACATGGGCACCGCTTCTGACATAAGGAATACGGTATTTCTGGTCAGTGCACATTTCCGGTCAAACCAATTCTATGTCAAGGGGCGACTTTTGGACCAACCTCATGAACCCATTTTTTCTCCGATTCTTATCAAATTTTCACGACCAGCAAACCACATTCTTTCTTATTCATTTGAGGCGTTCTGTGTGCTAATTGACCGTGAAACACAAGCGTCAGCTTCTAAAGAAAAAAAGTCGTGATTGGAGCTGCCATGGAGGCTGCGATTTACCCATAAAAAGTGCAAAATGGGCGGCTTCGGGGGCGATGCTCGGCACCTCGCTGTTTCCACCTTGCTAAGGAGCTTGAGCGCGTAAGAGTGCCAACGGAGTAACTCGGTAACTTGAGGAGGACAGAAGAGCAAAAATCATTTGCGTTGGGAGGCTTCAACGCTCAAAATCGACAGCTACTTTGCATCTTGACATTTGTATTGATATCTTGGTTTTACGATGCACCAAGTGTGACCGGGAATATGCACCATGCCTGCCGGAACACCCCCCACTTATGTTGAAATTTGTATGGTGCCTTAAGTGACCGGTTAAAACTACTCCTGAAAATCATATAATTTTAGGTTTCGATATGGTCCGCCCTGCCGAAAACGAGGTGCACGACTGTAGTCGTGGCTCTTTCGGTGCTACATTTGCCTTTATACCAGTTAATTTCAGTGCACTCCAGTCCACACGTTGGCGACCGGCGCATCTATACTGTAGTACATCCGATATACGGAGCGAGCGAGCAAGAACGACACCTCAACAACAGGAGTCCTGGTACAGTTCAAACTGACAGATCATGGTCTCCGATCAAACATCTGCACAGGCAGCGGGGGCCCGGGTTACGTTTACCAGGCAGTGACCAAACGACAACTTCTTTAATGCTCTAGAACCAATTTGCCATTTCCCGCTGCGTCGAGCACTCGCACCCATGACACGAGGCCTCTCCCTGCGCGCACTCGCCCTGGTCATTGGAGCGGTATTGCTCGCAACGTCGCCCGTCGTTCACGCGCTGGACCAAGTCGAGGAAGTTGCAGAAATTAAGCTGGACCCGGATGTCGGCAAGTCCGCCGTGGAGCTGATCAAAGCACGTGGGTACGTGGTGGAGACGCACAACGTCACTACGGCGGACGGGTATATCCTCACCATGCATCGCCTTCCCAAGTCGTACGCTGAGAGTCAATCAGGTGAAGACGCGGCTGAAGACAAACCAGCCATCTTGGTGCAGCACGGACTGCTCGACAGCAGTTTTTCGTGGGTCTGCAACTTCCGGAGACAGAGCCTCGCCTTCGTGCTCGCCGACGCCGGGTACGACGTCTGGCTTGGAAACAACCGGGGAAACACCTACTCCACCGGCCACGTCAAGTACTCCACCGAGGACGACGAGTTCTGGGACTTCAGCTGGGAAGACATGGGCCGGTTTGACCTGCCAGCGATGCTCAACTACGCTCGGAAGACGGCGGGACAGAAGACGGTGGCGCTTGTGAGCCACTCGGAGGGCACGACGCAATCATTTGTTGCGTTCTCCGAAAACCAGACGCTCGCCCAGTCCGTGTCGTACTTTGCGGCGCTGGCACCCGTTGCCTGGCTCGGAAACACCAAGGCCAAGGCACTCAGGTACCTATCCAAATTTCACATGGACCAGCTCCTTGGGGTCTTCGGTCTGGGCGAGTTCCTGTCGAAGAGTGAAGTGCTGCAAGAGGTCATCGCAGCCGCTACATGCACGTTGAGCCCTCAGCTGTGTGAGTCCGCTATGGCATTGGTAGCTGGCGCCACCGAGAACTGGAACACGTCTCGAATGAGTGTGTACCTCTCCGAGATGCCGGCAGGAACGTCCGTCAAGAGTGTGGGCCACTACGCGCAAAACATCCGCAAGGGCACCTTTTCAGCGTACAGCTACGGCTGCAGCTGCCTCCGCGCCCTTGGAATCAAGCTCTGCTCCAAGCACATCTGCAAGAACAAGGCCAAGTACGGCAGCTTCGACCCGCCAGCGTTCCCTGTCAGCAGCATGCAGTACCCTCGCATGGGGTTCTTCACCGGCGAAAACGACATCTTATCCATTCCAACTGACATCGACCTGCTCCGAGCTGCCATTCCTAAAACCACGCTTATCCACGACGAGGAAGTTAGCGACTTCAGCCACATGGACTTCACCTGGGCAACGAACGCCAACAAGAAGGTCTACCGGTCAGTGCTTAAGCAGCTGGAGCTGTACATCGGCACCGGATACAAATAGGCAGGTACAACCAACGTGAAAACGTACTCGTAAACATAAGAATCAAACCACGTTTCTATCGGTAAATAATCCTGGAGCGCGCCACTCGCCAAATGCAGCGCCGTCTCGATCTCTCTCTAGACGATCAAGTCGTTGTGTCCTGCGGCTCTCGCTAACTCCTGCACTTTCGCAATATCTTTCTTGCAGTTGAACTGCGTCAGGATCGAAATCAGATCTTCATACACTTCCACCTCAAACCGCGGCGTCTCGGGCTGCAGTCCCTGGTGTAACAGGGAGAACGTGCGTACAAACTCGGAAATCTCCGTATCCGACTGGCATTGCACCATCAGCTCGTGCAGCTGCTCGGTCGAGAGCTGGAAGCCTTCGCATTCCATGTTGTAAGCGATGTGCAACGTACGCTCGATCAATCCGATCTGGGTACCCAAGTCAACCAGCGATACATACAGGCCTTCCGGGATAGCCAAGTTTTCTTGGCTCAGTTCGCGGAACAGCGAGAAGCACATGTCGATTCCGCACGAGCCATAAAGCGCGTTAATAACATAGTCGAAGAAGACCTTGTCGGTGGCAACGCCCATAGTAGCCATTTCGCGAAGGATGCCCGTAACAGCTTTCAGGTCACCATGAGACGCGTGGATGAACGCGATCGTCGTGAAAGCCTTGACATCCGGGACGACCCCATGCTTCTCCATCGCATCGACAAGCGCGACGGCATCACCTACGACACGCCGACGCATGCAGATAGATAGCAGCGACGTGAAAACTTGAAGGTTTGGTACCAGCTTCCACTCAAGGAATGCATCCATGAGATCGAAAATCTCTGCGATCGACGCGTCACGGTGGTTCTCCACCATCTCCAACATCGTGATATGATCGGGTACGATGAACGGGTTGTTGACCATGCGCGAGAAGAGCTCCTTGGCTTGCTCGGACCTACGAGTCGCTGCAAAGCAGCCCAGTGCGTCGTTGTAGTTTTCTACCTCGAGCATCCAGGCACCCGCCAGGTCCAGCTCCGTCGTGGATACCTCATCCAAAACTTCTTCCAAGAAGTTCGGGTCCAAGTGCTCGTGGCAATAACGAATCGCCGATCCAAAGCCAGCACTGCGGGCTACACCTCGAACCGCCATTCTGCGGAACACATCTTTTAGCGAGGAAAAATCCTTGATCGCCATGCACGCTTTCATCACGTTAACGCTCATGTTCTCATCAACTGGAAACACCTTATCAACAACAGGAACCCTCTCTTCAGTCTCTTCAGATACAGTATCCGCCTTCAAGTCGTCAGTACAGCCAACGATCCTTTCACGCGTGCTCTCCATAGTCGAGAAGCAGTGCAACGCCAGCGAATATTCCTCCAGCGCCACACAGCACTGAATCGCAGCACCGAAGCCTCGTTCCAGCGCCAAACTGCCAACTGTCTCCAAATCGCTGCTACTTGCACGCACGCTCCCATCTACGTAGTCCAGAAACGTGCGTACAATTTTTCTGGGACTCTCCTTCGCCTTCACGCTTGCTTCAAAGAGCGCCAGAAACCCTTGTTGTTGGAAATCCCTGGCCGGATCGAACTCTGGGTGGGCAAAGTACTCCGCGGCCAGGCTCAGCACCTGCTTGTACTTCTTCTTCTGCTTCATCTTGGCCATCAGGTGGCCCACGACGGACGGCGGCATCAGCGGCTCCTGCGAGCTCGGGCCCCACTCGATCTCTCGGATCTCCGGCCACAGCTTCTGATGATATAGCAGCAGCTCCTGCGCCGCCACTGACATGTTGATATTGGCGCAGCCATTGACGACTTCAACCAGTGCGCGCGCCACGAATTGCGGCCCATATCTCTTCTTCAACTGGCCCAGAAGCTCTTGGATCTCCTCCGTACGAAACGCACGTGACGACCGTTGCCGTAAAACCGTAAATAATAGATCCGTCCAAACGGGTTCGCTGGCGTTTTCACGTGCGAAGCTGGCCACGAGCCCCAGCAGCTCCGCGGCGCCCCGCTCGTCCCGGGCCTCCAGGCGACGCTGCAGCGCCACGTTCCAGACCCGCGGGTCCGTGGACGCCAGCAGCCTCACCTCGTCCTTGCAGCGCAGCGCCCGGCAGGCGAACACGAAGCGGTCCGAGGGCGTCTTATAGGCCAATAAAACGGTCAGCTGCTTGTCCTCGACCCGTAATTTGGGCGTCCGATTCACGTGGCGAGGCGGCTGGTGGCGAGCGCGCGGCGGGTGCGGACGTCGCGCAGCCTCAGCCGTCGCGGACAAGGAGCTGGCTAGCCGTACGTGCGCCTGCCAGGACGCCGCGCGCCGGCACACACGACGCAGCATCTGCACCACCGGCAGCTCACTGAGGTTCTGACGTACGGCTACCAGGCGCCCGGATAAATACGGCGTGGACCACGTAAATACGTGTGCAACACGTAAACACGTGTGAAGCGACCATCATCATCACTTGAAGCTGCCCCCCACTCCCCATCACCGCTCGACCATGGCGCCTCGCTTCGCGTTCCGTGCGAGGTGGAGGCCCCGCAACGTAAATACTCGCATTTCTCCTTGCTCCGTGTCTCTCTGACCGTGTTTTGGGTTGTTTCGTACGTGCAGTAAGTTCCGTAATGTGGAATGCAAGTGCCTGCCGCGCGAGCAGAGCTTCGACCAGCTGCAGGTGTCCTCCTCGCCCGTGGACGGCAGCGTGCTGACCACCACGTCCTCCAGCTTCGCCTTCGCACACCAGATGGACAGCGGGGGTGCGATTCAGGTCAAACCCCTCGCTCAGCCGGGCAAGGAGCCGCCCACCACGCCGCCGCTGGTGCGTGCGCATCCCACGGGGCGCGTTACGGCGCTGAGCTTCTCGCCCTTCCACGAGGAGCTGCTGCTGTCCGCGGGGGGCGCCAACGCCACGGTGAAGCTTTGGAAGCTGCCGGCCACTGAGCCCATGACGGAGGACCTGGTGACGCCAGTGACGGCGTTTGATCAGTCCGTGCCCGGGATCGTGGCCGGCATCGTGCCACATCCGTCGGCCGACTCGGTGGTCGCCACGTACTCGAGACCCGGGCCGCTGAGGATTTACGACTTACAGGCGGAGCAGCTGAGCTTTGGGCTCGGAGTGGTGGGGGAAGCTGCCGTGCTGAGCTCGGCGGCGTGGAACTGGGACGGCAGCGCCATGGTGCTGGCCACGCAGGACCAGGCGGTGCGGATCGTGGACCCGAGAGTAGATCGGCTGTCGGCGCCGGCGATTGACGCTGCGCACACGGGCAAGAGGCACTTGAGTGCGCTTTGGTGCGGACGCACGCAGCATTTCGTGACCTGCGGAAGCGACCGCATGCAGGAGAGGGAGCTCAAGCTGTGGGACCCGCGGCAATTGGCCAAGTGCGTGCATCGTGAACGCCTGGATGCCGGAGGCGTGGGCCAGCTCTTCCCGTTGTACGACGCGGACTTGGACCTGCTGTATGTGCTGGGTAAGGGAGATCGGAGCGCCCGGCTATTCGAGGTGGACTTGGCGCGGGCTCCTTTTGTCCATGCGCTGGACCATAGCGCACTCGGCAACATGACGGTTGCCGCGACGATGCTGCCGAAGCCGGCGTGCGATACGAATGTCTGTGAAGTCGCGCGCGTTCTGAACCTCAGCGCGACTGGAAGCAGCGTCGGTGGGAGCTGTGAAGTTGTGAGCTACCGGGTGCCTCGCAAGGACGCGACACACACGTTCCAGACCGACTTGTATCCCGACACGTTGGCCGCAGAAGCCGCGATAACGTCTGCGGAATGGCGACAGGGATGCAATGCTGAGCCCGAGGTGCAGACCGTGAAGCCAACCATCAAGGCTCTCGAGGATACGAGCGGCAGTGTGTTCGGACGCCCCGCAGCAGACATCCCTGCACCATCGAGATGGGGAGCACCAGCTTCAAGTGCTGGGGCTGCGACCGATGGTTGGCAAACTTCAGGTTGGGGGCAGGCGCTGTCGTCAACGGCGTCGTCGAGTGCACCGTCGAAGACTGTATCTGACGTCAAGACGGGTTGGGGGTCAAACACGAGGAAGTGGAATGAGCCGGAGCCCACTGCTCCTAGTGTTCCTCCTCCGCATATGCAATGGAACACTGTTGGTGCCGTTCCCACCGCCACGGCTGCAACTGAAGCACTTCCGACGGCTCCATTGAGCGCCACTGAGCCATCAACAGATATACCTGATGAGACCCCAATGTCGGAACCAGCAGCAGCGTCAGACCCGCCATCAGCAGGGCCTACAAGCATCGCCGACGTGGTCGAGCTTTCGGACAAGGCGCAGCGTCTCGGTGCCAAATACGGGCACAAACTGAAGTATCTGCAGGGTAAAGAAGCCCCGCGCAACGATGTGTTCCACTTTGGAGACAAGCGCGTCGCATTTTCGACTCAGGCCTCGCCTGTGATTGCTGCGAACGCAACGTTTTGGGCAGCGCCCATTGCTGGTGCGGGTGGACCCGTGCTCGTGGAGAAGCTTGGAGCGACAGGAAAGGCACAACACGGTGCCGCTCCCGTAATTAACGGGCAGAAGGCTGAGGTGTCGGCCCTCGCGTTCGATCCGTTTAATGACCACGTGCTCGCAACGGGATCACTTGACTCCACAATTCAGATTTGGTCTCTCGACTTGCACGCCACAGCAGATGCGCCGGGTAAACGCACACAGACGTTGTCAGGGCACACGAAGGGCATTCGGGCTCTGCAATTTAACCCGACAGCGGCCGATGTGCTCTGCTCTTCAAGTCAGGACCTATCGCTGCGCTTCTGGGATGTCGAAGCAGGCCAAGAGAAGCTGTGTCTGGAGGGCAAGCTGGATGACATTACGTGGAACATGGCCTTCAGCAATGACGGTGCTCTGCTGGCCACTACAAGCCGCGCCAAGATCGTGCGTGTGTTTGATCCTCGCCAGTCTGAGCAAGTGTTGGTCTCCATGGGATGCGGGCACGAGAGTAGCAAGCCGCAGTTCGTCGATTGGGCAGACGCCACGCGTCTGCTGACAGTTGGCGTGAGCGCACGCAACGAGACGCAGGTCTGTTTCTGGGACTCGCGCAACTTGCTGGAGCCTCTGGGCGTGCCCGTGGTGGTAGAACCGGCGGCTAGTGCGGCTAGCACCACGACACCGATCCCGCTGTACGATGCCAGCTCACGCCTGCTCTTCCTCGTTGGCTCGGGAAGTCGCCATATTTGGAGCTACGAAGTTGATCCAGTAGCTGCTACGGTACAAGCTAACCTGCCCTTCATGATGGCCGGTACCGACACCATCGGAGGTGTTGCCCTACTTCCGAAAACAATCTGCGATGTTCGCGATGTTGAGCTGGCGCGGTTACTTGTGGCAACGCCGAACGTCGTAGAGCGTGTTTCTTTTTCGCTTCCGCGAGCCCAGAAGCTGAAGGATTTCTTCCAAGACGATGTCTTCGGCTTGGTTCCCAAGCAGGAGGCATCGGTGACTGCCGCACAGTGGTTTGCGGGCGAGTCTGGAGCTCCTGTCTACGAGTCCCTTCGACCGGATAGTACGTTGCACAGGGCTGGTTTCGTGCTACTGTCGAGATGGCTAAACCCTTGTCTTCCTTTTGATCCCCAGGTATGGTGCCGCTTTCCGAGAAGCCGAAGGACAATGCACCTGTGCGTCCCAAGACTTTGGATTTCCAGGCGCGCAAGAAGGAAGAGGACGAGAAAGAGCGTCAAAAGACAGCTCAATTTGCTCGGCTCAGCGTACGTCGCATGTGGATCTTCCTGAATTGTGACGAGGAACTAACTTGTGCGTGGTTGTTTCAAGACTCTTGCCGCACAGCCGTCATTGCATTCCACTAACCATACTGGTACCAACCCAACCGCGCCTCAAGCTGTGGAAGACGACAGCGACGGCGACTGGGATGACTGAACAAGTGGCAGGCATAGAGTGAGTCCAAGTCGTGTAAATACAGACAAGAGGACCCACATGACCACAGACCCGGCAATTTTGATTATACTTTACAACTTCAGCTGCACAAACTCGCACCCATTGTTCGTGTTGAATCGCATTCCCCATCGTTGCCTTCCTCTTCCACAATAGATAACTTAGCGTAACTGGAGGAGGTGTCGTCTTTTTCCTGGCGTCACATTTCCAGCTAGAAACAAGCTGCTTGCTCGCACCCATGCTCACCGACGACACTCTTCCTGAAGAGACCGTCGCTGGCTGTGCCTGCTACCGCACGAAACTCTCGTGAAGTCGTCGGCACACACGCGTGAAATATTTCGGTTCCTGTCTGGACACCAGCTCAATCTCCTTCGCTACTTCATTGGTCGAGACCTACATGAAAATAACATCAAATGACGGATTAGAGTCACGAACACAAAGGTAGCAAGATCGCAGCATCGAGCATACCTGTCCGCGTGGCGCCTGCACAGCCGTTTGATAGTCGGTGTAGGGGAATTCGGGAAGGAGAGAAAAACCCACGCTGAACTGGGCTCCCTCGACGTCAATCCGCGAAGCCACGGATGGAAACTTGAGAAAATCAACCCATAGTGTGCTATCGCCTTCGTCGTACCGCATGGAAAAGTGAGTCGACAGCTCGCGCAGCTCCTTCAATAACTGAAAAGAGCGGCTGATGAATTGCTCCAGGACCTGCAGCTTTGAGCATACTCGTCCATCGTTTCCATCTCCTAACTCGGATTCATCCGCAATGCGAGAAATGTAGTGCGGATTCAGCAGAAGCCGCTGCAGCACCAGCACCACGTCAGCTTCATAGGGGAGGTACGTGTTGCCCTCCCTCCGCTTGAGTGATTCGTTCGTTCTGATCGACGTTGATGCCCCGCCCATCGAAGGGAGCCCCAGCTGGACATCCACGCAGATATCTACATCGAACAACACGTCTTCGAAGCGCGCGCTTAACCGAATAATTGACGCTGTTGCTTCGCGAATCCTCCACACACTCATACTCTCCTGGATCGCGAGCATTTCCTCGGTCGCTAACACTTCTTGCTCGAATAGCGTTGTAGCTGCCGATGTCACAGGCTCCAGTTCTGCGGCCCGTCCCTGAAGAAGCTTTAAGCGACTCTGCAACACTGATTCCTCCAACGAGAGCGACGAGCACTCCTTCTCCAGATCCTTCACTGCTTTCACATACTCGTCATGAGCACCCTGTTGCTCCTCGATTGCATCCAGAAGAAGAGCCATTTGTTCTTCGCGATCAATCATCTCTTTGATAGCAGCGAGTTCGTTTTGGCGCTTCAAAACATCAGCAGCCACACTGTCCTTCAGAGATTTTACATCGCTTGCCAGCGCATCTGCACCCAGGGACAAACTGCTGGTTAGTTGCTTTTCCATCTGTGCCTGCAACTGACACCAACCGGTTCGAGCAACCAGTGCCTCAGTAGCATACAGTTCCTGAATAGCTTCCCGACCAGCATCATCAAGATTCTCCGGGCTGAAAACTGCTGGAGCCTTGATGTGAAGCAAAGATGATAGCTCTTCTGCCACAGCTGAAGACCACGAGGATATGTCTTGGGCATGACGTTCGACCACCTCTGAACACGTATCATGTGCGCAAGCAAGTTTTACATCCTTCGAGACTTGATTGCCAGATGACTTCGCTTCCTCTCCAAAAAAGGCTTCCACTGATGAGCTCTCCTCGTTCAAAGCCACGGACGACAGAAGCTCTTCCATAGTAATCAAGTGGACAGAAAGCGACTCGGGCGTCGGTGGACGACGGGGGCTTTGGCTGGGTTCACTAACTCGGTCAAACTGTGATTTCAAATTCACCTGGAGAGATGATCGGTTGGGAGCATACTCCTCGTCGCTTTCGTCAGATACAAGACTCATGGTGCTCTGGTTCCGTGAAGAGGTCATGGTTTCGTTCGCCTCTTGGATCGGGTCCAGTGTGGCGTCTTGATCGTTCAACCTGTTTGTGGCATTCGCAACTTGGCTACTCTGGCTGGAAGGCGCATCTGAAACTTCATTGGCCAAGTCACCCAACGATCCAGGAAGATCATGAAGATCAGGTTCAGGCGCCGATTTGGTAAGCTCGTATACCGATGATTCCGCTAGAAGATGCCCCAAACTAAACTCAGCAGTGTCTTCGTCGCGGGGGAGACCAGTAGATGGTGCTGACGGGTTTACCGCAGCCTCGTTGCCACGGCCTAGCACGATAGAATAATCACCCGTAATTTCCATGTCCTCCCCAGCGTCTGAAGATGCCGATGAATCAGCGTACGGCATACGACTTGTCTCCAGTATATCCGTCGCGCGCAAAAACGAATTGTTTCTTGTTGACGACGGAGATTCAGAGCCGGCAACAGGCTTTTCGGTGGCAATAAACGATGGCGTTGCGACGGGCACCGACTTCGAGGCTTGGCGTGTAACGTTGATGGTCTGGCGCCTGCGTCGTCGAATTTCAGCCCGAGAATCTAGAGGGCTATAACCTCGCATACTGTGCCGACGTTGGCTTTTGTCAGTCGATTTCGGTGCCATAAGGCTACTTCTCCGTGACTCCAGCAGGTCGAAACCTGACTTTTTGAGATGCGAAACCTTGCGTTCATTGACCTTTTTCGGCTCGTCCTCGTCAAGTGAGTCAGCTTCATCAAGAATGGATGAGTTCAAAGATGTTTCTGCGTCATCGGGCTCTTCCTCCGATGAGACCCGCTCCAACGGAAAAAGCCGCGAAGCATCCTTGGCCGGCATGGGAGTCATCGACGTAGATGGCGAGCCATGGTTGAACTCGGCACCTTGCGACGGACCAAAATTGACGGTCTTGTTCGGTGTTGTCTGTACAACGGCTCCAGCATTACGCCGGCCCTTTCGCGCGCTCAAGATTCCCTTCAGTGGAGTCCTGATTTGGGTTCCCCCAGGAGGAGGTGAAAACAAAGAAGGCTTCGGGATTTGGGAGGGCGGAAACGCATCGGGGGATCTCTGGTTACCGCTCTTCTGGTTCTTTGCCGAAGGGCTTGACTTGGCTTTTGCACGCACAGGCGAGTCCACATTCATGGACTCCATGGTTTCATCGCTGTTAGCACGGGCGCGCTTTTCGGGACTTCCGTCGCGTGTAGCTGAATCGTTGGCACGCTTTCGTGACGCCTCTTCTCGACGCTTGCGCACAGATTCCTTACCACCAGCTGAAGGGGTATTCATCGCGCCGGCCAACTCCAGCAATCCGTTTTCGTCAATAGTTTGGCGACGGTCATCCTGCGGCTGAGAACTGTCCTCCAGCATAATCAATACGTCGCTCGGGTCGACGGTTGTCCGCCGCTTGGCGTTGAGTTTTGGCGGCGTCGGCGCCTTCTTGCCTGTGATCCCCTTTGCCGGAGATGGCGACTTGGTCTTGCTCTTCGCCTCCTTCGCTGGAGACGGTGACTCCCTGCTCTTGGCGGGCTCTTTCGCTGGCGATGGAGACTTCTTGCCCTCCTTCGGTGGCGTGGGTATCTTCCTACTTTTGGTCTGCATCGACGAAGTCGGCACCTTGGTCTTCGCCTGCGCTGAGAGCTGATTGTCGGCATCCGAGTCAACTTCCATCTCCAGCGCCGAGCTGCTCAGACTCCTCGCCTCCTTCTGCAGTGCTGCAACCACCGACGCGGCCTCGGTCGGATCCAGCGTCGCCCTCCGCACCGCGTCCTGCTCCAGCAAATTGGGCGCGAACATCGAGTCCGTAAAGCTGTCACTCGTGTTGACCATGGACGAGCCCTTGCTGCGGCCCCCCACGGGCTTAACGGGCGACGGCGTCTTGGTCCCTGCCCTCGGGCGCTTACTCGCCGACGCGGTCTTGGACCTGGTGGACCTCGCTGGTGAGTCCCGCTGCTCCTCCTCGGCGCTCTTCCTCCTCCTGGCAGGAGAGCCGCCCTCCCGCAGCTGCTTCTTGGACTGCTGCACGAACTCCCTGCTCTGTGCCAGATGCTGCAGCTCCGACGCCTCCAGACTGTCCCTGGGCTTGGCTGGGCTGCTCTTCTGCTGCTGCGGTGCTGCTGCGGCTGTGGCCTTCTCCTCCTCCTCGGCGGCCCGCAGCACGGCCTTGAGCGCCTCCGGGCTCACCGTGTCTCGTCTGGAGATGGCGGCGTCCAGCGCCTCCGCGTCCTGCAGCAGCTGCGCCGCCTTGTCCGGCGACAGCGTGCGGCGCCTCGACGGCGGCTCGTCCTCCTCCGTCTTCCGCTCCTGCGGCTGCTTCGGCCTTGGTCCTTTAGCGCTGGACGGCGCGGCGTCCTCGGGCGTCGTGTCGGCGGCCATCTCGCCCAGAATCTCGCGCTGCAGCTGGCGCGTGATGGTGTCGCGCCGGCGCACGGCGGGCGTGCTCAGCGCGTACTCGGCGTCGTCGCCGTCGGCGTCCATGGATGACCGGGGGCACCTGGTTTCCCGCGCTTCGGTCGGCGCGCAAGGGTCTTGTCACGGTAAACCCTGGCAAACCCTAGGGCAAAGTTTGAATAGAAAAACCTCGAAATTACGGATTTCAGGATGACACAAGGGATTTGCAAGAGAATGACGACCAAGGCCCCATGGGTGTCCAAGACCATGCCACTAGCGTCATGTGCCACCGCCAAGGCCGGCGACGGCAGATGCAGACGTAGATTCTGCATCTCAAGTTACGGCGGAGGAGCTTCTGCCGGCAGCGACGACACTCAACCGCATTGGACGCGAGGTAGTGCCTTCCGCGGACGGCATTGATGGTCAAGGTGTACACAGCGTCGTGGATGGTCGTCCGATACATGGCGCCAGCCCCACCCTGCCGCACACTCCTGCATTCGTCCCAGAAGGCGAATCGGCGGTGGTGGCGGCAGTGGCGCGGGGGACACCGGAACATGACTCTGTCCCTGCACAAATTCGCGAGCCCTCCGAGCGCTTCAAGCCCCGTCTCGACGAAACCGGTCAGGCGCACATATGCGAGCTGATCAGCTCGGCCGACCCAGGTGAGCGCGTGTACGTGTTGATGCACATGCTAAGGTCCAAGGCCTTTGCCCGAGCCTTCAGGACGGCGATGGACAACGGCGCCGATGTCAAGATCATTCTCTGCGAGAAGACAATCGAGCACTGTGCGGCGGCGTTAGTGGGCATCCTCAAAGGCAGGACGCTTGAAGACTCGCCCGTGTTCGTCATCGAAGGCGTAGACCACCGCAAGATCATCGTAATTGGTACGTGTATTGTCGTGAAGTTTGGTTTTGGTACAAAGCTTATAGATAACATTTTTTTTACTGCAGGGGACAAGGTGATTTTCGGCTCCAAGGACCTGAGCGAGGCCGCCGTCAACGGCAACGAGGAGGAGTCGTGGCTGGTTGGCGGCCTCATTGGTACGTCCATTTCGATTTAAGTGAAGTACGTGTGCTCTAACAACGGCATTTTGTAGCCGATTACTATGCAGCTACCTGCTTGCGCAAGATTTATGGGCCCGCGAACGAGCGTGGTTCTGGCACGGACTCGCCGGCGGTGGCGGCGGAGGAAGCCACGGCGCGTCCATTCTGGGATCGGTTCATCATCCAAATGGAGGCCAACAACAACTTCGAGGTGGTCAAGCAGGCCACGCTTGCGCAGGACTGCGTGCTCCATCCTGAGTTGGAGAACGCCTGACCAAGCAACCGAGCCCAGCAAGCTCGTCAAGAGAGCGTGCACCACGGAGCCTAGCTCCTGTCATGCACGCCTATGAAGCCGCATTTCATGGAGCCCACGCCGAAGGTAGCGCATGGTCGGGTTGAAGTCGGCGCAGGACGCCACAGCGTGTCGTCAAACTGGCTGCCCTAGACGAATAGGTTCGTAGTTTTCTCGCAATGGCTACGCCCGTGCCCATGCGCTCGCTTACGGCGGTGGCGCGAAGCAAAAACAAATCGTTTAACCACGAAGGTGCGACCTCGAACGACCAAGAAGGCCCCGTGGAGTTCATGAAGGAAAGCAGGGCCAAGAGCTTGCTGCAGTGACGAAGTATTCGCATAGGTCGTCGCATTAACGCAGCGACGGTATCTGTACCTGAGCCAGGAATGGTGAAGTTCGCCTTAAGTACGCTGTTTCGCTTCCGTTTTTGTCAGACACAAAAAATGTGCCGTGCACAAAAGAAATCGGCCTATAATTTGTCGCACTACGCCAGCCAGTGCTTTTTGATGCTGGCGAGTGTTGTTGACCTGCGGCAGACTCGAACGCTCATCGATCGAGACACTCCGCAGACACCATGACGGACATCAACGACGCGAAGGCCCAGCGCAAGGCCGAGAAGAAGGCCAAGAAGGCCGCGCGCAAGGCCGCCGCGGAGAACCCCACGGCGGAGCAGGAGGAACCGTCGCAGAAGAAGCACAAGAAGCACAAGCGCGCCCGCGAGGAGGCTGCGCCGGAGACGCACCACAAGAAGGACAAGAAGGACAAGAAGGACAAGAAGCACAAGACGAAGCACAAGGGCAGCAATGACGAGGCGCCCACCTCGGACTTCTCTAGCGGCCCGTACCAGCAGCCGGCGGCCAAGGACGGCAGCTTCAAGAAGGCCTTCTACACGGAGGGCAAGGACACGGCCAAGATGACCAACGAGGAGGTCTCGGCCTTCCACGAGACCAACCAGATGATCCTCAGCGGCAACGACTGCCTCTACCGCCCCGTGCTGAGCTTCGCCGACGTCACGTTCGAGTCCAAGTTCATGAAGACCACCAAGGGCTTCGACACGCCCACGCCCATCCAGAGCCAGTGTTGGCCCATCCTGGCCTCGGGACGCGACATCATCGGCATCGCCGAGACCGGATCCGGCAAGACGCTGGCGTTCTCCATCCCCGGTCTGATCCACATTGCTGCGCAGCCCGAGGTGTCGCACCAGAACCCGGGGCCGCGTATGCTGGTGGTGGCCCCCACGCGTGAGCTGGCGATGCAGAGCTCGGCTGTGATCTCGGAGGCTGGCAAGAAGTGCGGACTCAGGAGCGTCTGCATTTACGGTGGTGTTCCCAAGCACACGCAGAAGAAGGCACTGCGTGACGGCGTGCACGTGGTGGTGGCCACGCCCGGCCGCCTGAAAGACCTTGTGGAGGAGCGCTCGTGCAACTTGTCCAAGGTTACGTTTGTGGTGCTCGATGAGGCCGACCGTATGCTTGACGAGGGGTTTGAGAAGGACATCCGCGCCATTATCGGCAGCACGCACCCCGAGCGTCAGATTGCCATGTTCAGCGCTACGTGGCCGCAGTCGATCCAGAAGCTCGCGCACGAGTTCCTGAACAACCCCGTGAAGGTGACCATCGGCTCGGACGAGCTCGCTGCCAGCCAAAACGTCACGCAGATCGTCGAGGTCATTGAGGACCGTGCCCGTGACGCTCGCGCGCATGCACTGCTGCAGAAGTACCACTCGAGCCGCACGAACCGTATCCTGCTGTTTGTGTTGTACAAGAAGGAGGCCGACCGCGTGGAGCGAATGCTTCACCAGCGTGGCTGGAACTGCATTGCCATTCACGGCGACCGTAGCCAGCAGCAGCGTTCGGAGGCTGTCGAGCAGTTCAAGTCGGGCGAGGTCCCGCTTCTGATCGCTACGGATGTTGCCGCCCGTGGTCTCGATATCCCCGGCGTCGAGTACGTCATGAACTACTCGTTCCCGCTGACGATCGAGGACTACGTGCACCGCATCGGCCGTACGGGCCGTGGTGGTAAGAAGGGTATTGCCCACACGTTCTTCACCGCCAACGACAAGCCTCGCGCTGGCGAGCTCGTGAACCTGCTGCGTGAGGGTGACCAAGAGGTACCAAAGGACCTGACCAAGTTCGGTACGCACGTCAAGAAGAAAGAGCACAAGCTGTACGGCGCTTTCGCCAAGAACATCGACGTCACCAAGAAGGCCACCAAGATCACCTTCGACAGTGACGGCGAGTAAGCTGTATGCACCGGCAGAACATTTGACACTGTCGACGTTGATAGGATAGGTACCAGGTAGACAGAGGTAAGGGAGAGACAGATCTATTTCGCTGTAGATTGCTTTGATTAGTTGCGCTGCCGTGCTGTTCGCGCGCATGTGCCCTTAAAAATACATGGTTTGCACGTTCTCGTGGCGGCGTCAAGCTCACGCCGTCCAAAGTCTCCACTACTCATCTTCGCTGCTGCTCGAATAGTCCTGGAGCAGCAGTGCCGTCGCAGGAGATTTCGTCGGAGACTTCATTGTCGATATGGCGTCGCTCTTCTTGCTGTTCGACAGCTTGTTGGCCTGGGTTGCCTTTGCAGATGTCTGCGCACCCTCTTCGCCGCTTCCAGTAAGACATTCGGGCATGGTTTGCCGTTTCTTGGTCTTCTTTGCTGTGGGTTCCTTCGTGGCCTGCCTCTTCCTGGCCTTGATCACCACCACCGACTTCTTCTCAACCGGCAGCAGCGACTTCTTCCTGCTGCCAGGTGTAACCACCGGAATTTCCGGCACCGAGGGCTTCGGCGCCTGCACCTTGAGGGCGTTCGAGCGAAAGGTCTGCAGCGCTGCGAGCACCGACGGTCAGTCCCCCGTCCCCAGTACGTGTATCATAGCACCACTCAAACAACCGCTGCACTCACCGGCCCGGCGCTCCCTCTGCTCCCTGCCCTGGGCCTGCTGCTCCAGCCGCGTCTGCTCCACCAGGTACAGACGGTCCGACGAGTCCAGCAGCCCGCGGCCGCCGCCCAGCACGACGCTCTCCTCCTCCTTGGCCACCATCTGCCGCTCCGCCTCCGTGGATGTGTCCACCACCTTGAACTCCGTGCGCTTAGGCGGCGAGGCCCCGCCGCTCATCGCCAGCCGCCGCACGGCATCCGAGTTCTGGTTGGCCGGGTGCCACGACGGCACGTCCATCAGTAGGATGTACTTTCGAAATGGTACACCAATGGATTTCGCAGTATTTCTGATATGGGTGCGCAATTGGACCTGCCATCGCTTATCCTCAGGTAGGTCATGGTGCACCTGATTCGACACGATTAAATAGTTAACGGAGTTCTCTACAATGTATACCCTGCCGAAAATGCTCTATCGGGCAGGCTAGGTGATCTTTTGAAACGGACCCGCAACAGGGTCTCACTTGCCATCTCACCAGCAGCTCATCAAGCCATGAAGCTGCTCCCGTCGCTGCTGTCTGCAGCGCTGTGCCTCGCCTCCGCGGCCGCCGAGCCGCCCGTGCAGCTCAACGGCTGGTACCCGTGCGCGCAGAGCTCGCTGCAGGCCGACGACGCGGACAAGGGCCACCCGGACGAGTTCTACATGGCCACAGCCAGCGGCAGCGACGCCAGCACCAGACGGAGAGCCACGGCCGAGGTGGAGCAGACGCAGGCGTCGTCACTGCCGTTCCTGCAGCAGTCGTTCGACCGGCTATTCGCCCAGCATGGCGACTGGAAGCAGCAGGAGACGCAGACCCAGCACAGGCACCACAGCCAGCATCAGCACGGCAAAGTCGCGGATGACGCGACGTTGGGCTCCCCACCGCAGTACGAGTGCGCAGAGTTCCGTGTACCCATGTGCTATGACGGGGTCTGCGCGAGCGACAACACCATCGACGTGTTCGTCAAGCGCGTCAAGGCCACGAGCGCGGCCGACGGTCAGAAGGGGAAGGCGCTGTGGGTGCTGCAGGGTGGTCCCGGCGCCTCGTCGACCGGCGTGGAGGGACTCATGAACACCATGTTCTTGCAGCTGGAAAGGGGCGTCAGTGTGTACACTTTTGACCATAGAGGAACGGGGCGCAGTGCGAGGTTGGAGTGCCAGGCGGCGGAGGCTGGAGCGTTGGGCAGTCCCGGAGGCTCGGCCATTCGACTGGATGAACTGCCAGCGTGTATGGACGATATTCGATTCCAGATTGACAACCAGACCGCGGCGTTCTCGGTGACTAGTGCGGCGAAGGACCTGGCTGCGATCATTGACTATGAGCTGAGTGACCAGGATGTGTTCGTGTACGGACTCAGTTACGGCACGTATCTCGTTGAGAGACTGGTGCACTTTGCCCCGGCGAGTGTCAAGGGATTCTCGGTCGATGGCATTGTCTCGGAGAGTGGGGGCACGGTCGAGAAAAGATCGACGTTTTCGAACTGGGACCACGACGTCGGCGTTGTCGGCGACCGATTCCTCGCCGCCTGCATGGCAGAAGACTTCTGTAAGAGCAAGTTTCCGGGCGTCACGGACCTTCCGGCGTTTGTTCATGAACTGTACGACAAGCTAGATGCCGCTGTGGCCGATGATAAGAAAGGAACCAACGCTTGTGCTGATGCGCTGGCGAAGAACGGGAAGAAGCCTTCGTACTTGCTGCGCTCCACCTTTGGCGAGTACCTCATGTCCGACCGCGCGCGGATTGCCATCCCTGCTGTGATCTACCGTGCATCTCGCTGCACGGACAAAGATGCCGATGCGCTCGCCTACTTTGCTGAGGGACTCGAGTATTCCGAGGACGACGGTGGCTTCGGCGACTCCGAACCAGAGACGCTGCTTTATGACTCGGACATGCTCTACTACCTGGTCGTGTTTTCCGAGATGTGGGAATCGCCCACCCCCGACAAAGCGACGCTGATTAAGTGGTATGAAAACTCCACCATGGCGTCGGACAACTACTTGTCACTCCCATACTACTGCCTGTTCTCCGGTAGCCGTGAGCATTCTTGCCAGGAGCTAATTCACCTCCCAGTGGCCAGACCTTTGGTTTATGAGCGTGATCAGTACTGGAACAAGACAGGCGAGCTGCCTGACGGCGTCACGGCGCTGCTCATGACGGGCGGAATGGATCTGCAGACGCGCCGTATGTATGGTGAGCTGGAGTACGAAATGATGAGCGGCGAGCGCATGCTCGTGAACTTTGACGACGCAGGCCATTGCACGACGTTCACAACTCCAATGAACAGCGGTGGTGCGACCTGCGGCGTACGCATTTTGGTGTCCTACGTGAAGGAAAACGGTGTACTGAAGAACGTGGACACGAGCTGTATGGACGACCTCAAGCCGATGAAATTCTCGGATAAGTCTGTGGACGCGCAAGAGCTTTTCGGGACGAGTGATCTCTACGAGAGCTCGGATTCCGATTGGTAAGGCTAGAGTAAAAAGAAAAGTATATTCAATAGAATTGGTCCACAGGCACTGTGGCGCGTTCAAACTATCAACGGGGTTCGTTCATTAGGAGGAGGTTGACGACGAGTGCCAAGTGTCATGGGGCCAGAGACAGCAATCGTTGCAATCACGCCAGCAGCAGCAACCCCAAGAATGACAACAAGAGACCAGGTGGCGTCCTTCACAACGCTGTGCAGCATGATCAAGTCACTAGCCTCAGCTTCAGCACCCACGCAACGAGTCTGAGTAACACAGTCAAGCCACACTCGAATTCGTGAAGACTGCGCAGAATTTGCGAGTGCATCGCTCGGGTTGTGTGTGAACTCGGCGTTGTAGAGAAAGCCAAGAATGGGGATCTTGTTCTCATTTACGATCTCGTGCACTTCGAGTAGTGACCGCTGAAGGGTCTGTAAGAGGACAGGATCCTTCTCCCCGCTCTGCCTACTCTTGATCAACAACAGCTCAGCATTTTGGTCTCGCTCGTGAACCCAGTCAATAGCTCTTCGGTATTCGGATAGAGCTTCCTCGTGCGTGAACACCAACATGTCGTAAGAGTTTTTCACAAGCCCTGCTTCTTCTGGGGTAAACGGGTGAAGGCGACATCCTTCCTGGCCTAGCAAATTGCCTGTGAGAAGCCCCACGAGAAACCAATCCGGTCGAAGCCCCTCGGCTATTCCTCTGACAGCGTCCAGCCTCAATTTGGCTCCAATTCGCGCGCCAATAAGCACTTTACTTGAGCTCCTCAACTTGCGAAAGAGCGCGGTACTATGAGCATGCCCAAGCAGCAAATAACGTACAGCTTGGTGCATCTTTGACGCAGGGTAGCGTTCGATTGCCGATTGCGGTTCATCGATCGTGATCCAGTACTTCACCTTCGCCCCGAATTCTCGGAAGGCAAACTCGGCAAAATCTTGAAAATACGGCACAATATCTGGGTTCAGCCATCCTGGGGGGTCGAGCTGGGTAGATAACTCACGTGGTAAGTCTCCGTTGAAGAGCGTCACGACAGGTGTGATTCCGTGTGCGAGCAGACCGTCAAACAGTGCGTGGTAACTTGCGACTTCGCCAGCCTTAGGACGCATCCGAAGAACGTCAGGGTCCCATTGCATAACTCGTGACCAGGGCAAGTCCAGCTGGAAACTGGTTACTCCCATGCCCACCGCAGCTTCGACTTGGTCACGGACGACATTCGATTTCAACTCCAATCCTCTCTGATGGGATTCCAAGTTGTACGTCGAACCGACGAGGAAATTGTCGGGCAAGCATGTCGACTCGACTCCGACAGCCTGCAAGCACACAGCAACACAAGAGGCAACAAGAGTCTGGAGCAGGCGCATAACTACTGAGCCCGACCAAGAAACAAGAAATTATGCGAGTGTCAGTGGTCGCGCCCCGCCGCGTCGCAGGCAACGGCCATGATGAAACCCAGTGACAAGTCAGGAAGGAGGACAAGCTCGGCTTACCGGTACATCTCTACTTTTATTGCAAACCTTTCACCCCTCGATCGTAATGAGTACCTGCAGCTCGTCTGGGGAACCTTCGTTGGTAAGGTGCAGCTCGCGCATCGCCTCGCACGTGATGGCACCGAGGATAGCCAGACCCACAACCACTAGCAGGATCACTTCACTTAGAGACCATGGCACACCTTCACCGTTCCCACCAGCTTCTGGATTGTGCAGTTCCTCGCGGGTTGCCGTTGCCTCTTGCTTCTCTTCCGTGTCCATTTGGACAGTCTCGAGATCCCACCCGTCCAAGCACTTGGTGGTCGAAAGGTGAGTGAACCATTTTGCTGCTGGATGGGGAGAGGCGTTCTTCGTATCATTTACATTGTGCAGCCCGGAGCGAGGGTTGTACGACCAGCCGATGATCGGGATATTATGCTCCACGACAGCCTTGTACACCTGCTCGACGACCTCCCCAAAGAAGTTCACTTGATCCCGGTTCTCAAGTTCATCATTGCCGCACCACCCGTTCTCCGTCAACAAGATGTCCACCGTCGGGTCCTTGGCATGCAGCCACTTGATGGTGGCCAAGTAGCCACCGGGGGACCCTGCTAGCCCAGAGCGCTCCCGGCTACTCGCAGGTGGCACACGTGCCTGCGTATCGTCAATTCCTCTGTCGCGAGCGTGGCCCAGCGGGAGCTCGTCGCAGGATATTTGGGAGCGCTCCGAGTCGCAGTCCGTCACCACTCGGGAGTAGAAGTAGTGGTTAAGCATCAGCACATCGTACGAACCCTTGACAAGTGCCGCCTCCTCGGGACTGAACCGCGGCAGCCGCTCTCCAACTCGTTCGCGCATGATCTTCGGGTAATCTCCCGTCACGAGGGGCATCAGAAACCAGCCGAGGTCGAACTGCATTTTACGCTCCACCGCTACCACGTCCAGAGCGTTGGATTCGTCCAGCGGGTGGCCGTACGCGGCATTCAGCGCGATGCCAATGCGAGCACCATCTACCGCACTCCCCTCCCCTCTCTGCTTCAATTCACGGAACAACGCCACCGCTCGTGCGTGCGCGCGCAGCACGTTGTGCGCCACTGTGTATGTGTCGGTGTCCGCCGGCTTCATCCCCCCCGGAGCGGCGCCGCACGAGCCGTAGCCGCCGCTGATGAGCGTCAACGGCTCGTTGAACGTCGCCCAGAACGTGACCTTGCTGCCGTACTCCCGGAACGCCAGCGCCGCAAAGTCCTCGAAGTGCGTCACAATGTCCTGATGGAGCCATCCGTTGGGCCCCAGCTGCGACGGTAGGTCGGAATGGTAGAGCGTGGCAATGGCCTGCAGCCCGTTGGCCTGCAGGTCGTCCAGTAGGGCGTGGTAGAACGCGACCCCGTGCGGGTTGGGCGCCATCCTCTGGGTCTCGGCGTCCCAGCGCATGACTCGCGACCAGGAGATGGAGAAGCGGGAGGACGCCAGCCCCAAGTCGCTCATCCGCTGGGAGGAGTCCTCGGCGCATTGCAGACCAGGTCGGGAGCGGCAGTAGTCGTCCCAGACGCTCGGTTCGCGGCCCGAGACGTTCCAGGCGCCCTCCGCTTGGACCGCGGCGGTGGTCGTGCCGAACAGGAAGTCGGACGGGAAGCAGCGCGCGTCACTGGCGGCAACCGGCGCGGCAATGCAGCTCAAGAGCCCCAGACAAAGCGAGACGACGGAGGAGACGCGCGGCTGCGGCATGGGAGCGTTGTGACCTCCGAGGCGGGTTCGAGAATGACCAGCCAGCCACCTGTTCCGGCAGCTAGGTAATTGCTAATCAGATGAGTACATTTATGTGGCCCACAAAAGGTATCAGACTGAAGTTGAAGTTGACTCTCTTTAACGTCTTGCACAGCGTTCTTGTTGCTGCGCTGCTGAGGCTGGCTCAGATCATGGTGTTGGCCTGCAGCAGCGGGTCGGTCTCGCGAGGGAGGCGGCGCGCGTTGGGCGACGAGAGTTGCGCCACGACGTTTCGGCCGACGGCGGTCATGGCCATGAGCCCCACGACGCCGAGCACGCCGATGACCGCCAGCATCCAGCGCGAGAAACTCTGCTCGTTGCCGCTCTGCAGGCCGGCGAGCTCCTCCTGCTTGGCCAGGCCGCCGTACGTCCACCCGTCGAGGCACTTGGTCTTGGCCAGGTGGCCGAACCACTTGGCGGCCGGGCGCGGGATTCGCTCCAGCCCCGTCGACTGCGGCTCGTACGCTTCGTCCTTGGCGCCCGTGCTGGACGAGAAGTTCACGTAGTAGAGCCCGAAGCGCGGCGAGTACGAGCCCCACTCGAAATTATCTAACATGCTCCAGGCAGTGTAGCCGATAATGGGGATCTGCTCCTCGACGACGGCCTTGTGGACCTGCGCGACGTACTCCTGGTAGTACCAGAGCTGGTCGAGGTTCTCGACCTCTTCGTTGCCGCACCAGCCGTTCTCCGTGAGCAAGATGTCGGCGGACGTATCGTGCTTGTGCAGCCACTTGATCGTCTCCAGGTACCCGGGCGGGTAGGCCGTGAACCAGCCGCAGTTGAGCTTGCCGTGGCGGTCCTTGCTGGAGCGGCGAGAGCCCGGCAGCTCGTTCGAGTGCGAGATGTCGACGCCCAGGTCGCGCTCCCAGCCCTTGCCCAGCTTCTTGCACGGTGACTTGGCCTTGGGCGACACTGCGCAGTCCGTCACGAGCTTCGACGAGTAGTGGTTGAGCATGTGCAGGTCGTAGGACCCCTTGAGCATCGCGGTCTCCTCGAGCGTGAACCTCGGCAGGCGGTCGCCCACGCGCTCCCGCATGATGGCGGGGTAGTCCCCAGTAACCAAAGGCGAGAGGAACCAGCCGAGCTCAAACTGCATCTTCCTCTCGGCGGCAGCGACGTCAAGAGGGTTCGTCGGGTCCAACGGATATGCCGCGTCCGAGTTCAGCGTGATGCCGATGCGGGCCTTCGCATGAAGCACGGCCGGAGAGCTCGCCTTCAGGTCCCGGAAGGCTTTCACGGCGGCTGCGTGGGAGCGAAGCACGTTGTGCGCCACGATGTACGCATAGGTCTCGGACTTCTTGAGCCCCGGAGCGCCTGCACCGCTAGCGTAGCCGGCGGTCGTGAACGTGAGCGGCTCGTTGAACGTCGTCCACATGTCCACCTTGTCTCCCAGCTCGTGGAACATGAGCGTCGCGTACTCCACGTAGTGGTCCACCATGTCGGCGTTCAGCCAACCTTGGGGGGAGAGTTCCGTGTGCAGCTCGAGCGGCAGGTCCCAATGGTACAGCGTCAGAATGGGAACGATGTTGTTCGCGTTGAGCTCGTCGACCAGAGCGTGGTAGAACGCGAGACCCTGCGGGTTCGGCTGCATCCGCTTGGTCTCCGGATTCCAGTTCATGGCTCTTGACCACGAGACCGAGAAGCGCGAGGACTGCAGACCGGCCTCGACCATGAGCTTGACGTCGTCTCGGTAGCGATGGTAGAAGTCGTCGGCCACGTTGGCGCACGCCACCTTCTTGTAGTGCGTGCGGCAGTAGTCGTCCCAGATGCTCGGCGTGCGTCCGCCTTCATTCCACGCGCCTTCGACCTGGTACGAGGCGGTGGCGGACCCGAACATGAAGTCAGCCGGGAAGCAGCGAGGGGCGTCCTCCGCGTAGACCGTTAGGGCGGACGCTCCAGCCATCGCGGCGCCCAAAATACGAAGCAGTCGCATCCTGTCGGCCCGTTGCTTGGTCTCGAGAAGATTGCAGACTGAGTCTGCCGTGGGAAGGACGCGGCCGTTCGTGTGCAGCGATCTTTTGCGTCTAAAACGAGGGCTGCATCGGCTCGACGCGTCCTGGTCCTCGCAGACGAGCGAGTAGATTTTCATTCACTGTGTGTGTTGCAATGAAAACCTCAGTCGTGCTTTGCACGACAGCAGCCTACCATGAAGCTTTTATCTTGTCGCCAACACATTGCGCTATCGTTCGGCCACGTCGCCAAGACCAAGTGCCTCGACGGCTGGACGTGTGGCGGCCCGGCCAGGCAGGAGGAGCTCGCCGGCCTGCAGCGCGGCAACGAGCAGAGCTTCTCGCGCTGATGCTGGCGGTCATCGTCGTGCTCGGCGTCGTGGGGCTCAAGGCCATGGCCGCCGTCGGCCGCAACGTCGTGGCGCAGCTCTGAGCATTTTGTGGGCCCCATAAATGTACTCATCTGATTACACTGTAGCAATTATTTTAGCTGACCGCTTCGGTGGTCACTACGCTCCCATGACACCGTTAGATGTCGGCGCTTGTGGCAGTTGTTGCTGGCATGCCAAGCTCGCGCAAGTGACGTCGGGTCTCGGTGCTGCTGTTTCTTTCGGTGAATCCAACTAGGATAGTGCTCAGTGGCAGTCAAAACCTCTGCCGACGCGTCCCTGGTAACAGGAATGGCAACTGTGGGGCTTCAACGAGCTCAGTCCCCCACGCGCTAGGACTCGAGCATGCTTTTCCTCATTTCGCAACAGTCCAAGCCAGAAGCAATGGGATACGGCTACGAGTCCCGCGGCGGTGGAGACTACGGGTGCTACGACGACTATAGCCGAGGAGGTGACTACGGGGGGTACGGAGGTGGCGGCTACGACGACCGCAGTCGGTCGGGGGCCTCCGGCTACGGAGATCGAGGGGGCTACGGAGGGAGCAGTGGCAGCTACGGCAGTGGAGCAGCTCACGACGACCGCCAACGTGGACATGGCGGCTATGACGACCGCTCGCACGGAGGATACGGCGAGCGGGACGACCGAGGCGGCTATGGTGGGGCTGCGAGTGGCCAGCGCGACGATCGCGGCTATGGTGGAGCAGGCCGAGAGGATCGCAGCTCTGGTGGCGGAGGAGGCCGAGGACGAGATGATCGCGGATACGGCGGAGGTGGCGGACGCGACAGACACGCGGACCAAGGCGGCGACGATCGTCGCGGTGGTGGAGACCGAGGAGGTGATGATCGTCGTGGTAGAGGAGGAGACCGCGGCTATGGCGGCGGTGATCGCGACCGAGGCGGATTCGGTGGAAGAGGCCGCGGCGGAGGCGGCGGTCGCGGAGGCGGTGGTCGCGGAGGACAAGAAGGACCTCGCGCAGGGCCCATCTCCGGATCTGGCTACGAGCAGATCGGAACCCCGATCGCCGACCCGCGCATCCGAGAAGAGTGGAGCGGCCGTGCTGGGATTCGTGAGGTCCGCGCGGACGACGCCGATCTGCAGCAGGAGTTCCTCATTTGCCGCCGTCCAGGTCTTGGTCGAGGTGGAAACCGGTTCAGTTGCAGGTGAACTACTTTGGTATGTCGCTGGACGCAGTCCCGGCTGAAATCTTCAACTACCACGTGGATGTCGAGCGCTTTTCGGCGGATGCGCCGTCTGAGTGTGAGCAGCGTCCAGAACGCCCGCTTCCGCGCTCTTTGGTTCGGAACGTGATCAACGCTGCCGTCCGTCAGTACGAAACTGGGTTTGGAGGCATTCGCGTAGTGCATGACGGTACGACTGCGATGTACGCGCCTGCCATGTTGCCGTGGAAAGCACAGTCCAATACCTTGGTCGACGTTAACCCGGATGTTCCCAGTCCGCCGCCGCCACCAGCTGCCGGTGACGCTCCCCACCGTCCATTCCGACGACTTCACACGTTTGTCGTGAAACTGAAGCTCGCCGAGACGATCTCCATCAGCTCGTTGACGGACTACTACTCGAATCCAGATGTGAACGTCATACCAGCCCTGCAAGCCCTGGATGTGGCGGTGCGCCACCTCGCTGCTCAGCGCTTGATCACTGTGGGTCGCAGCTTGTTCTCGCTGAAGAAATCGATTCTGCTTGAGGGCGGCAAAGATTTGTGCTGGGATTACCACCAAGCCATCCGAATCGCGACCGCAAGATGTTCCTGAATATCGATCAGGTGGCCACCGTGTTCTACGCCCCGAAAGAGCTGATGGAACTCGTTTTGTCTGTCTTGAACGCACGTTCGGCCGACGATATCCGAAGCCTTTCAGAGCGCGATGGGAAGTATTTGGCGCGTGCGATGCGCAAAATTGGTCGTGCCTACCCACCGCGAGGATCCATTTCGGGTGTTGGTGCACAACCGGCCAACCAAACAATGGTGAACATCAAGTGGGGGAACATGTCTGTCGCTGACTATTTCAGCAAGCGATACAACGTCAAGTTAGGTATCCGCAGCTAGCGAATGTGGGCAGTAAGCGAGCGGGCAAGGAGAACTGGCTACCGATCGAGTTGTGCGAGGTGGCACCAGGACAGCGCTGTGCGAATATCAATGATATGGATACTGCTGAAATTATTCGACAGACCAGTCAGCCTCCGCGCGCTCGTCAGGAAACT
Organism: Phytophthora pseudosyringae; assembly: GCA_019155715.1. Lineage (NCBI taxonomy): Eukaryota > Oomycota > Peronosporomycetes > Peronosporales > Peronosporaceae > Phytophthora > Phytophthora pseudosyringae. Next base: position 65,416 of record JAGDFM010000043.1, read on the forward strand.
ATCCTTGACCAGGTTCGTCAGGCCGGATTTGAGAACGACCCATACCTGGCTGCCTTCGGTATGAAGGTAGACCAACGCCTCGAAACGACGGATGCTCGTGTGATGGATCCGCCTGATGTGCAGTACGCAAATGTGTCTGAGCGGCCATCGGGCGGCCAATGGAACTTGCGAGACAAGCGCTTTGTGGAGGGCGCTACTATGCGTAACTGGGGAGTTGTGATCACTGCTAACGTCAGTGAGCGTGACGTTCAGGGTTTCGTTCGCAACTTGGTGGACATGGCCGGCAAGAGTGGTCTAACGATCGAGGACAGTAACCCGCACATGATCCATATGGATCAGTACCGTGGTGCGCAGGTCGAAGAGCTCATGAAAATGTGTCACAAGGAACTGGAAGTGCGCAACAAAGGCCCTCCGCAGCTTATTATGGTGATTAAGCAGGACAAGAGCGTCGGATCGTACAGTGATATCAAGCGGATGTCCGACACGGTGCTGGGGATCCCAAGCCAGTGCATCGTCGCGTCAACGCTGCGCACCGCCAACCTCCCGGTGTGCGCTAATGTGTGCCTGAAGATGAACATGAAGCTGAGCGAAAAGAATTCGATTCTGCGCGAGCCGTTGCCGCTGTTGAGTACCGCTCCTACGATCATCATCGGCGCGAATGTCGAGCACCCTCGCTCAGGCATGGGCTCTCGATCGACAATTGCGTCGGTTGTGGCCTCGATGGACGCGTACTCGGCAACGTACATTGGGCGGGTGGCGGCGCAAAAGGCTTCAAGCGACATTCAGCAACTGCCGCACATGCTGCGCGATCTGTTCATGGCCTTCTACTCGAGTACGCGCCGGCGGCCCGAGTAGTACGCGGGCGTCGCGATAGAAACCGAGCGAGTGCATCGCGCAAACGTGTACCCCAAGTGGTACGTGAGGTGCTGCAGAGCGTCGGCCGACATATTGTTCTCATCGTGCAGCACTGTGTAGTGGCACGGACGCTCGTGCCTTGGATGCCGCTGTGGGCGTACAAGAAGAAGTCGAACCGGTGCCACGTTCACGACTCCAGTGTCGATCACCGTTCCTGGAACTACCGTGACGGGGTGAGCGAGGGTCAGTACTACGACATCTTGCAGGCAGAGATGTGTGCGATTCGCAAGGCGTTCAAGATGATCACATACGGCTACAACCCTCCGGTGACGTTCGTCATTGTGAACCGGCACCACCATATGCGCGCGTTCCCGGTGAATTCACGCTATGGGGTTGGCTGCTGAGCGCGCGCGCTTCTTCCTCAACGAAAGCTCCGACGACGCGTCCGCCGTGGGCTCGTTCAACTCGAGCACGCCCCACTTCGACTTCACGGAGCCGCACAGCGACCTCAAGAACTGCATGCTTTTCATCTAGTTGCAGCTCAAGGTGAGTGGGTGGATGGGTGTCGTGAGTTGACTGAGCGACGTTGAACTGGACGAGCCGACTTACTAGGGTCCGACATCCACACTGCTGCACGCAGGTTGGCGTTGATTCGAGGCGATAAAAGGGTTAGCGATAGAATGACAAGACTCGCGCCACTTAGGACGTGGGGATGGTGATTGAACACGTTGCGTACGAGTCCCATGAGTTGCCGTGTCCGCTAGTGCCAACACGGTTCGCATAACTGGCAGTCCCCGTGGCATCGGTCTAGTCTCGGGGACCGGTTTTGGGGGCTAGAGAGTTATGAGCGCGAGATACTGCAAAGGCAAATCGAGGACGAGCTGATGGCGAGGACGCAGACATTGAACGTTCCAAGCTCCTCGACGTCTCCTCAACAACCGAATGAGGTAAATAATATCCCGGTCGATTTTCCAGACTTCGACGGAGAGGAAGTGGATCCAGAGCGCTTGCAACCAGCGCAGCAGGAAGAAAAGAGAACGCTCGCTTTGCCATGCACCACGAAGAGACCCAACAGTGTCTGAATGGAGACAGCGTCTGCGGTATCGAGGCGGAGAATGTGCATTGTTGGTTAAGCAGCCGCTACTTGCTGACGTACGCCAGGCTTTCGCTGGTTAGTCCGGGCTTGAGAGCGTCAAGAGGGATCGATATCTCGTCCGATTCTGCTGATCCGAGTGTGGCGTGACATTGGCCACCGTAGACTGCGAAACGGGGTGGGCGTCTACTGTTGGTGCGCAGTCCGTAGTTGTTGCGGCGCCTGCGAAGCACTTGCAGTGCGTGGAACACGAACTCTTTCTCGCTCACGCCACCCAGCGATAACGCAGGTCCCGTCGGCTCCGAAATCTCGTTACCCGGCTTCCGAACGGACTGGCGGCGGCGGTGCTTGGCGTCCACCTGCTTGGCGTCCAGCAAGGCTCGGAACGTGTTCTCCAGCTCTTCCACGTCGAGGGACGACAACGTCTCGTTTTCCAGCGTCGACCAAGCCTGAGCGAGTAATTCGAGGGGCGACGAGTGCATCGCGATGGCGGCTGCTCCCACGGCCACCGCCGGCAGCATCGTGGGGCGTTTGGTGCCCATCCGACTCATCGGTCTCCCGCCCAAGCCCTCGCTATCGCGCTGCAAAGCTCCTTCAGTATCGGTTGCATCGGCCAACTGCTTCCTCGCAAACGGTGACGACAGTAGCAACTGGTGGCGGAAGCTCTCGCGCAGTTTGCTCTCAAGTCGCTGGTCATAGTGGATCCACGTGCTGGCAAACAGCGCGAGGAAGACATCCACGGCGATGCAATCGGCGTCTTCACCCGAGGCTGTCCGCGACACAGGGGCAAGTCGTGCAAGCCCAGCTTTGGTGTCGTCGATAATTTCCTGGTCGACAAATGGCAAGTGCCGCGTCAACAGCTCCACGGCCAAGCCACGTGGGAACCCCCAGCTCGCTTCGGACAAGACTTCTTCCACGGCAGCAAGAGATGGCACGGAAGGGTCCAGCTCTAAGACGTCGCCCAGCACATCCACGACCGCATTCATCAGGCAAGCTGACACGTTTCCGCCCACTGCTGCCGAGTCGACTGCAGGTCCGCGCGTGTCGAAAGGAACGAGCTCGCAAAGTCGACTGAAAAGGGCCACGCGAACATCAGCGGCAACAAACTGCTGCTGCTGCTCTTGCTGGGAAAGTTCCTGGGACTGATGCCCGGCCTGGTTGTGGTGTTGGTGCTGATGCTGATGGTGCTGAACGAGATTTTCAGGGAGACAGCCAACTAAAGCAGCGGAAGCGAAGACGGCACCTCGGCGGAGAGCGGCCTTGAGCTGTTCGTGGTAGTAGATGCAGCTCTTGACGACCTCCATCATGTGGAAGTCGGCCAGCGCTGGCACTTCGTAGCGCGCGAGGAAGAACTCTTTCATGAAGCGATGCAGTGGTGTCCGGACTAGTACGACAGGCACTGCACCTTGGTCCGGAGCATTCGTATCACGAGAGATAGATGCGCTCAATACCCGTCGCCGCCGCAGAGTCCGTGCGTCACACTCGAGTTTCTCGAGATACAGTCGTAGCAATATGCGGTTGAGCTGCGCTTTCTCCAGGACGCGGTGAACTCGAGGCCGCGAGTCTAACTGCGAGCGCAGTGTCGCTGGGATCACCTGGTGTTTGGTGACTGCCATGACCTCGTGCTGCGCCGAATTCTGTCGTGGTTCATCATCTCCGTCGCCGTGTTCTTCCTGGCTTGCTGCGTGGTGTTGAATGGGTAAATGTTGGGCGCGTTTACCGTCGTCCTCGGTCTCGTCGTCGGCACTCTCCGATTCCCACTGGTCCCCCCTTCGAGAGCTGAGGCGCGAAGGCTTCTCCAGCAAAGGCCCGTCCGTCTGCGAGCCCACGGTACTTGCGCTCAGCATTCGGTGCATCATCCTGTGCTCCTCCTCCGTGGAGCCATAGCGCCAAAGCAAGGCCACGGCCGTCGAGTTGATGAAGCGATCCATCTCGTTGAGCATGCGGACATTGCGCTCCTCGCCTTCAAAGAGCGCCCGGAAGAGCTGCTCGAAGTCGGTCGCGTAGCTCTCGATGAGATGAACCGTTTCGATGCGTCCGAGGGCGTCTTCGTCGCCGTCGCCGTCGCCAACCCCATAGAGCTCGCGCTCCTCGACGTCTCCGACCGCAGCGATGTCTTCGCAGAAGCGGGACCCGTCCGACTCGTGCATGGCCATTTGTTCAGCGGGGGTTGAGCTGTCGTAGCGAGTCGCGTCCATGGTGGCTTGCTCGTCCAGTACGCGACTCACTACAAGATGCAGCTTGCCATTCTCCACGGCAAGGCAGTTGGCACGTTGGCGAACCTTCTGCAGCTCAGCTCGCAGTCCCTGTTCGTTCACCCGCTGGCGAGCAAGCTCGTCCTCGTATCGTTGGACAAGGGCCGTCTGTCGCTGCTGACCTTCCGCGTGGAAACGCTCCATGAACGTGAGCTGGTCTCGGAGTTGCTGTGCCTCCTGCAGCGCGGTGTTCGCCACTTGCAGCAGGACAAACACGTTGAGCGAGGCGAGATCCCAGACCTGGCCGATCAGTCGGCACAGTCTCGGAGAGAAGAGCGACAACAGCGACACGACCTCCTTGAGCATATTGGTGCACACTGTATGGTACGCCGAGCAGCGTGTGGGTATTTGAGTACTGGCATCCGTCCCAGCGGCATCCGCAGCGGCTGGAAGCTTGGGCAACTGCTGGATGCAGTCGTGAACGTACGACTCGAGCAGCTGACATGGACACGAACAGGAGAAAAGGTGAGCTCAAGTGTGTACTCGGGAGTCAAGAATGGTGAGAAGATATACATGTTGCAGCGTACATCCAAGTCGTGGCTCGTGAAGTGGTTCGACTGCATGGGGCCTAGTTGTGCGAGAGAACGCGGGAGTTGGTTGGCACGTTTCGATCACCAAAATGGCTACCGATTCTATTTTTTGCGTTCTATTTTAATGTAGCCATCTTAGCGTATTCCTGGTGAAGTGGTCTCTCGGCCTGCTGCTCTTTGTCCTTCACTTCAACCGCGACTAAGCGAGCCGCAACGCTCCAAAGAAACAGGATGGATCCCTCCTCACCAGCACAAGCCTGGGGTCAGCACCGCCAAGTCACCCTGTCTTCCTCGAACCAGCAGAATGGACACTCCACCGACCTCGACAGGCGGTTTGCAGCAAAGAAACAAGTCGTCGACCTCCATGGGGCTACAGCAAGCTCTGCCTCACCTGAACTTGAGAACTCCGCTGACAATCCTGACGATAGCGACCAAGAACGTGGGGAAAGCGAGCATGAAACACAAGGCGACAACGAAGATGAGACCCACCAAGCTCTCGCACAGCGCTGCCGTCAACTGCAAGAAGACGTCGAAGTGCTGGCATCTCACATGGAGACGCAGGAGAAAGCTCACGAGCGAGAGCGCAAGGACGCGGAAGAGCAGCGACTTGCTCTTCTGCAGGCAAATGCTGCGCATGAACACGAGCTAAACGGACTGCGGGTCGAGAGAGACGCCCTGTTCAAGCAAAACGCTCGGATGGTAGCGCAGCACGCGGAGGATGAACGACTGGCCAACGATGCGCGTGAATCACAGGATGAACTTCTTCGTGCCCTCGCACAGCAGCAACAACAGACAGAGTTGATCCAGAGTGCTGTTGCACGCGCTAGCCAAGACCGGATGGAGGCGCGCAAGGCTCTGGACAAGGCTCAAATGCACTGTCGACGACTGGAAGAGGAACTCTCGTCGGCTCATGCGCAGGTCTTACATCTCCAGAACGAGCGAGACACCTTGAAGGCTGCGCTGGATGCCACTGTCACTGGTGCTGCAGGGTTCGAGGCGCGACAGCTGCAGGCTCAAGACGAGGTGATTGCCAGTCTGCGCGCCGATCTGGTGCAGATGGACTTCGAGCTGAAGACGCTTTCAGTTGATAAAGCGTCACTGGAAGAGCAAACCGAGAAGCTCCAGCTGCGATTGGCAACCTCCGAGCGCAGTGCCGACTACGTGGTCGTCCCCCTCGGCAACAACAGCACAAGCGACGCGATGGCGAAGCGAAAAGGCCAGAAGAAGCGCACAACTATCCGTCCCGTCAGATCGACAAGGGAGGACACAAGCAGACGCGGGTCAGACCTGTTCAACAACTTGATGGAGCTACCAAACGCAGTCAGTGAGCAACAAGAGTGCGCGAACGCAACCATTTGGTTGTCCCCCTCGACCTCATACTTTTCGCCATCATGCAGGACCAGCCAGAGTGAACAAGATCAGGGACGGCGCGGCAGCTTTCGTGGTCGAATCGCGCCGCCAACCGGCTTAGCGTCGTTCGTGGCCAAGACTGTCCAGTCGGCGCGCAAGCACCTGACAACACCATTGCAACACACATTCGGAAGTCCGCAATATAAGTAGCTGAACATCCGCAGATCAACCATAGAGCTCAGTACAGACCAGCGGGAGGGGGAGGAGGAGGTTAGACCATCGGAAGTCTAATTGATACTCCTCTTTCCAACTCGAACAGCTGAAAGGGCTTTCAAATCAGAACCACGGAGTGCAGTCCCCCCATCGCACTTGCTCCTATTAGTGCTCGGCCTTCTCCAGCACCTTCTCTTCAAGAACGGCCTTGGGCACCACCGAGTGGCTGACGTAGGACAGATACGCGTTCCAGAGCAGCCCCACCAGGTTGGAAAACAGCACCTGCATCGACCCCGGCACGAAACGGAAGTTGAGGATCTGCGCCGGCACCCAGACGGCCCAATTGGCTTTCGTGACGGGCCACCAGTCGGCGCGCAGCTTGTCCGGGATGTCCTCGGCGTGTCCCTCGAGTGTCAGCACCGTCGACAAGAATACGGGCAGGAACGTGGGCGCGAAGCCCAATTGGTCCAGCGCCAGTCGCTTGGCGACGGCACCCGCGGAGACCCCAGGAAGCCGCGCGCTCAGGAATCCGTACCACACGTGGAGCACAGGGGAGATCAAGAGCCCGCCCAAGAGCGTGAAGATGGCGGTGCGCTTGACGTCCAGCTTGAGCTCCCCGTCCTCGCCCTCCAGCACCAGCTGACACCCCACGTCGCCCAGCCCGGCGATGGCGCCACCCGTCACGATCTTGGTGCTCAACGGGTGGGTCTCCAGCAGCGAGGCGTACGAGTCCCAAGCGCGACGAAAGGCCGACGGCTTCGACGTCGACGGCGACGAGAACGCAGCGCGCCGCGGCAGCTGCAACGCCGTGCGAGCGGCCGCCATTGGCCGCGACCGAGGACGGAGCAGCGACAGCATTGACACACTGAGGAATGCGCACTGGCCGATATCCAAATGGATACACTCTCTTTTCAGGTAACTAGATTAACGTAATGTAGTATATACATGGGAGAACGGCTGTGCGCACCGGCCAGTACATTATTTGCTAAGCATGAGCACGGAACAGCAGGAGGACGCGCCCGAGATCGTGTCCGAGTTCCCGGCGCCGCCCAAGTTCTTCGCGCTGTATGCGGACGGCGCGGAGAGCGGCCCGGCGCCGCCCGAGCCCATGGAGCCCACGTACCACATGTTCGGCTCGCCCTACAGCACGCAGGACGTGGTGCCGGACCTGCTGCCGCAGCCTGGCAAGAAGCTGTACTCGCCCCAGGGCCAGGACGGCGACGACGAGGCGCCCGTGGACTACAAGGCCGAGATGAAGAAGTGAGCGTGAGCTCGCCATCTGAACTGGCAGCCGCGCGGAGAGCACTAACGTGGTCCTTGTAGGCTCAACCGCTCGCTGCTCGCCAACTTCGTGGAGCTCGTGGACGTGCTGATCAAGAAGCCGGCCATGTTCAAGTGAGTGCAGGTCGTTGCCAACAGGAGTGAGTTTTTTTTTGGCTCACGTGTTGATGGCTGCTGCTACAGTGAGAAGCTGGACGACATGGAGCTGCTCTTCCTCAACATGCACAACCTCATCAACGCCTTCCGGCCGCACCAGGCGCGCGAGACGGTCATCCAGATGCTGAAGACGCAGGTCCAGGAGAGGCGGGACGCGGCGCGGGACATCCGTCGCACCATCGACGAGTCGAGACAGGAGGTGGGGCGCGTGCACGGCGCGCTGCACGAGTCCACGGACGATGCGGCTGCTGCTGACGGAGCGCTCTCTGCTGGGACCGACGAGGATGTCAAGATGGAGAACGCTGCTGGGTCGGGTGCTGCGGGGAAAGGAGGCGACCAAGCCCATGCGAGCGGCGCGGCCAGTGCTGCGGCGCTCACACCTGCGCAACAGGAACAGGCAGAGGTCGGACGCGTTGGTGGTGCTTTTGGCTGGATGACACGACTAACGCGTGAACATGTTCTTGCTTTACGATTTGACAGAAGGCTTGCGAGGCTCGGCAAATGCAGGAACAGTTCTTCACGGCGCTAGAGGCTGCGATGAATTAGGTGCAAGTCTCCAAGACAAGGGGAAATGGCCAGGTCTTTCTGGCAGGAGCCGTCACACTGGCGCGCCCCACTCGCGCAAACGAAGTTCATGAGTAATTTAAAATGCTGGATTCAAGCGTTGGTGTCGGGGGCAGTGTCAGCCGAATGAGCCAGCCCTTGGTATCGTGAGTAAAACAAATGAACCTGGTCTACGACCCTCGCTCGACGCGGCGTTCTTGACGCTTATAGCTTGACGGGGGCATTAGTGAACAACGAATTGCCTGTAGGAGCGGACGAAGCAACAGGAAGAGGAGCCGATGGAGGAGGAAACGTAGCAGGCTCAACATCTGCTGCTGCTGCGTTGGGTTGATATTGTTCAGCTGGGATCGAAGAGCTGCGAGCGGCGCGGTTGGCACCATTCGCCGGACTGAACAAAACACCACAAACACCAACCAAACCATCATTATATCAACAAAAGAACGAACTAGGGGGCCAATCAAGCCAACGAACCTTTCCATCGCCGAACGAATAGCTTCATACAGTGGCGCAGCGGCCACGGGTGGTGCTTCGACTCCCCCCAATAGCTCAGGGACAGTCACTGCCTTGCCGTAGAACGAGCGGTTAATATCTGACCTCGAGAGGATAACGGAGCCCTCGAGTGAGATGCCCGCGAAAAGACCCTTTGAGTGTGAGTACGAGTAGCACGGGGCCACATCCATAGAGGCACTTGCCTCCAGCGCTCCAGAGGCCACACGGCCGACAGGTCCCGCAGAAATGCCCAACTCCGCGCCAAGATTCACTTGTCCAGATGCACAGAAGGCCTCAACGGCACGTTGAGTGTTGAGAATGATCACGAAATCCGTGATCTCTCCTCCTATCTGCGGGCCCCAGCCCACGCCGGCAGTGCCGATAGCCGACGGCGCCGACCACCTGCCGTCAGGCAGCCTCGCGACCACGAGGCCCGTTCCCATGCGCCCCGTGAACACAAACCCCATCTTGATCACTGTCAGGAACTACGTGGTAGCAAGACACCGGTTAGAGACCGAGTGGCCCAAAACACATCCTTCAACCTACAGCAATTGATCATACAGCGATGCCCTTGGCGTGGGTGAGCAGCGGCAGCGGGATGGACTGGTCCTTGACGACTCCCTGGAAGGTGAAGTTCTTGACGCTGTACGTGGCCTTGCGGATCTCCTCCCTCAGCGTGAACGAGTAGGGGCTGTTGAAGAACCTCTGCGGCCCGGACTCCGTCACCTCCGTCTGCTGCACGGCGTGGCTCATCGTCAGCCCTGGAGCAGGAGCAGACAGTCACTACAAGTAAGCCCAGCTCTGCACCACCACTGCCATACCGCCACTGGCCTATAAAACTACACCTACGCAACTCCTCCTGCTCCGGTTCGAGTCGCGCGTGGCAGTCATCGCACACGCGCTGCGGGTTGTGCACGTTCACGGCCAGGTACTTGCGCTCCGGGTTGGTGAGGGTCTGGTCCTCGCGGATGAGGCTACGCTGCGGCGTGCACAGCTCGCAGAACACGTGGCCGCAATAGCTGCAGAACAACGTCAGGTCGACAGACAGGCAGCAGTATACAGACCGCAGGAGGAAGACGCACCGGCAGTGGTGCTTGCGGCGCACCCAGTCGAAGAGCAGCTGGCAGCCGTAGCACACGCTCACCTCGGCGTCCGGGATCCAGCGCACGGTGGTGGGCAGCGGCGCGGGCTGCCTCGGGTGCTGCTGGCTCTGGTGCATCATGGCGACGACTGGGAGAGTGACACGCGCGAGATCTTGAACGGACTTGGCGAAGAGCTCAGATACGCTTGGCGTCCCTTTGTTCTCTGCGTGTTTGGTTCGCACCTAAGCGTGGCAATACAGAAGGCAAGTGGTTCAGAGTCAGAACTTCTGACATCTGGTTGAACTGCATCTTCTCTTCTTCACGCTTATTATTGAACGAGCTCTCCCTTCATACCCCTGCATCTCGCAGTTGCCGCGGAGCCGCACCACTTGTAATACATAAAAAGAGATAAAATAGAGGGGTCTGTCAGCCGCCTCGTTTCCTAACTGGCTGGCTGGCACTGCTTCCGGTCGACGACGACGCAGTGGAAGTGGGCACCAGGGCCTGGAGTCCAGGCAGTATGGTTGTCGCGATGGATATTTTATGGCGATCGCCAATTGCTGCGCCGTCTAATCTCGCCGGCCGTCTGAAGATGATACACGCGGCTCAAAGCCTCTGCTGCTGCTGGACGGCGACGATGGACTAATCGTGGTCGCCGCGTACTTGCCTAGCCCCATCAGTAGCTGCGCCGAGTGGTGGTCTGTATGGTCGTGGACGTGCTGCGAAGTATCCCTATCGAGGTGGATGAGCTTGTTTACCGCTAAAACACCAGCACACGCCCGATCCCTTCAATTAGCATCAGCACCAGCGGAACCGAGCGCATAAAACCACGGAGCCCAGCGCACTCACCGGCCTCCTCCGCGTTGTTGTCAGCAGGTGCAACGCTACTGCGTGGTCGCTTGCGTCCGAGAACTTCATGCGGGTCTTGCGGCACGCGCGAGCGCTGCTCCGAATCTCCACCCACTGCGTTAAACTATTGCAACTCGGGCTGCAGCAAAAACAACACCAGCAATGCACCTACCGTGTCTGGCGCCCTCTTCCTTGATAATCTGCAGCAGCGGGTCGCTACCACTCGTCGGACTGGGGCCTCCATTGGCCGCCATCTCCACCTCGGCGTCTCCTCCGCCTTCTCCGTTGTGGTCCTGCAATTGCAGCGCGGAGGGCGGCTGCGGATCCCGCCGCAGCTCGCCGTCGCCCACCTCCTGGTACGCCGTGCTCAGCAGCGCCACCACGAACTTGTTGTGCAGGTCTGCAGCCGCCCCAAAACAACCACAAAGTTAGCCGCTAAAAGGCCGCCACCTCTCAACGATTTAGCCGGTGCAAACGCACGCTTGTCGGGCCCCAGGAGCTCCTCGGCCAGCGCGTGGAACTCCTCGAGCGAGAGCTTGGCCGCCAGGTACAGCTGGAACGAGCCCCAGTAGCGCTTCCACGCGTCGCGGTGGCGGCGCTGCAGGCGGTGGAACAGCTGCAGCTTGAGCTTCTGCACGCTGGACAGCGGCGTGGGCGGCTCCGCGCGCGGCTCGGCCATGGCGGCGAGCGCTAGATATCGGACTGACCTAGCATAGAACAGTGCCCAGTTCCGGAGTCGAAGCGGACCAATAGAAACGCGCCTACGGTCGTGGTGTGAAGGTGGTGTGGCGCAAAAGTTCAATCAGGTGTGTGCTACACCACATAGGAGTGAAGGTCTCAACGGCACCACGCGCACTGGTAATGGACGCCGCGCTCGTGGAGGCGCGGCTGCGCGCCTTCTACGCCAAGCACAACCCGGGCAACGACCAGAACATGTGCGTGTGTGTGTCCCTCTAGCGCGTAGCTACAAGATGGCGGCGTTGTCGTCGCTGGAAGCGCCGTGTAGCGCCCGCTACATATGCGCAAAGCTGACCAATGTCTCCCCACTGGTCCGCCGCCGCAGCGCCGAGATTGTGCTCAAATTCGCCGGTCGAGAGCGCCAACTGTGCGCAAAGCTCTTTAAGAAGTACGGAGAAGCGCCGGACCTCACGTCTGCGGGCGGTGCTGACGACCAAGCTGCCGGAACCAAGGCAGCAGGCTCAGAACCCGTCGCCAACGTCACGTACCGGAGGGATTTCAAGCCGTACGCGCAGCCCAAAGCCACGGACAGTCCGCTGGACTTTCGCTCGGCTCATTTCGATGCTCTGAAGGCTCTTCAAGCCCCTAAACGGCAGCTGAAACTTCCCGTGGCGACGGCGTATCCGCTGGATAATATCCAAAAGTGCCGGCACTTGGTACGTTTGGCTGTGAGTGGGTGGGGCGCTGGGAGGATCAGGACTTGCTGACGCATCGAACTTGTGAACGCCGTAGCTGCCAACGTCTGATGGGAACAGACAGACGCTCGTTGCTAGACCCAAGAAGGCGAGTCCGTCTGCTGCTGCTGAGGCCAACGCTGTGAAGAAGCCTGCGACTCCTGCTGCGCCGTCGCTGTTTGATCAGCTTGCAGGTGCTTATGAGTTGGTATCGGTTTGATGGCCATTCGAGCTGCTTTATTTTAACGATGTGGTGATGCTGTGGTGGTAGACACGTACTTGGACGGACCCTTTTGCGTTCTTCGCCGCTGCTTTCTTGAGCGAATGCGCGTGTCCGTCGTGATTCGTCGGATCAATAGCGTGCGTGGCACGTGCTCGGGGTTCCTGAAGGCGTTCGACAAGCACATGAACCTGGTGCTCCTGGACGTCACTCAAGAATTTGTCCCGCTGAATACGCATGAAAGACTGCTGCGAGAGGTGCGGGAGGGTAAACGCGTTGCTAGTGATGCGGTGTTCTCCGCAGCAGATCGGAGGCGCAATCGCCGAGTTCTTGCGAGTGCAGGTGGGACTCAACGCGAATACGTGAAGCAGCTCTTCATTCGTGGTGATAATGTCGTATCTGTCAGTGCAGTCGCTGGTGACACAACAGACAACAGGCCGCGAAATACTTTTAAACCATACAAACAACGCACGCCCAGATCCTAGTCCAAGAATCCAAGGTAATGAATATCGAGTGCAGCTTTCGGAGATGAATGTGTAGTATTACTTAGCCCAGTAGCCTACCAGCAAGTGAGAAGCATGCGAGGTCGAGACGGCGCAGGATGTCGCGGCGCCTTCAATTGACCGATGGTGCTTCAGGAAGAGCGTTGAATCCTCTCTCCTATAGGTCTTCTGGGACGTCATTTTCGTGGGCTTTCAGCATCTTGCGGTTGTACGCTACCGTCCCGAGCACGAGTCCCAGCATTGCGATGAAAAAGGCGTAGAAGACGAAGAACATCCAGAGTGCCGTGTTGGTGTCGTCTGTCTGCAGTACCGAGCGCGTGCATAGTGCGAAGAGTGCGCCGAGAAGGGCGTACACCCACGCCAGACACACCGGGATGACCAGCAGATCCTGCCACGAATTGCCGCAGCAGAGCACCCGATACTCGCTCTTCTTGTTCCCGGGCTTGATGGCGGTGACGTTCACATCGTCGGCGGACACCGGGATCTCTGCTGGCTGGGCTTGGGCGTCCGCGGTCTGAGAGGCCGGCATGCTTTCGGGGTTCCTGCTTCAATCTTGTCGTCTTGTCTTGTAGCAGAGGCATTTGGTGTAGATCGGTGCGGCCCTTCGTTGGAAGCGAAACCCCTCCGGCTCAAAGGAGCACAGTGCTCATTGCTATCGCCAAAAATACCGTCATAATCAGTGGCCCGTTTTCAGGAAACTGTCTGCGGTATTCTGGTGGCAGTTCAAGTTGATGCGCGGCGCAAAAGCTTTTCAGCGAAGTGCGTTCCAGACTGCTGATACATTTGAAGGCTGTTGGAGCAGCAACAGGAGTGCGAACACCACGTTTCCCTCGTCTCACGGGATTCGCCGCTCCGAAGGCACTGTCTTCGCGGTGTGGGAGCGCTTTGGCGATCACTCACCCAGTACAGTGAGTTCCGCTGAGGATTCATGGAGGGCGTAGTGCTGGTGGAGATGTCCTCAGGGGCCTTGCACTACACGAAATCGTTTTCGGATGCATTTGATGTGCGGCATCCAAAGACCGAGCGTCTCAACCTTGGTGCGCTCATTTTTGCGCTGCAAAACTTCGCGGGTACGGTGCAGTTCCCCCTCTGCAAACTCGCGAATGTATATTTTATATTGGCGCTAAACAGCAGTTGGTTGATATCCTCCAGGCAGCAGCATTCGAGCGACGGAGAATAACGACGGACCTGATGGACCGCAGCCAACCGGTTCCGCTGAGATTGTAATGTTCGCCACTCCTATAGAAAACATGGTGCTCGCGGCCACGCCCTCCAACCAACTTCTTGTGGTATGGTATAGCATCATTTGTAAAGCTGTCATCAATCTTAAACTAACATAAATTGTATGGCGGCACTAGGTGCTGTTCACAACTCCAGATTTTGCCGTGGATGCAGCCAAGTAAGCCATCTACAATAGTGCTCTCTGGTGTATTCATGACTCCGTCGGCGTAGCGTTCTCACTGTAGCTTACCTCTGTCTGATCTCAGGTGGGTCGTTGGTCGTGTGGCGTTCAATTACGAGAATTGCGACAACGCTGAGATGCAAGTCATGACTGCACTCAACCAAGTGGTGCGCTTGATGTTTACTGTTGCTAGCTTCGCGCAAATGTGGAGGCGCGTATTGTTTCCAGTGCTGTAGCTCTTACAAATTATGTTTCGTTTATGAATCTACTATGTAGTCTCGTCGTTTCCGCCATGCATTCACTCAAGCAGTTGACGAAGCTGTTAAGCGGGAGCTCGTCCGTCTGAGTGAGAGCATTCTCATCCCAAGGGAGGGCCAAAACGATACTGATGTAGAGAAATTTGGCGATGGAGAGCTATTCCTATTCTTCTATTACTCCCCACGCTTGGGTAATTCCAGATCTGATAGTGACAGTGATGATGATGAGACGGGAAGAAAGCCCGCAAGTCCGGATGACCGTGGAGAAGAATGTCGTAAAGCTGCCAGACCTGTTAATCCAACACTGTCGAAGATAACAAGAAGCAGCACTCGGAATCTGAGTGTTATTCGCAACATGATGGCATCTACCCGAGCAATTGTTTCCGCTCCAATCAAGCGTGGGGGTAACAAGAAGAAGAAGTCGAAGAAGAAGACTCGATGGAGATCTCGAAATGCAATCATGGATCATTCTGAGCCGCATGAATTTCAGCGAGTCATCGAGATTCATACCCGTGAACGGAAGGCATCCTTGATGGAGCCACATCTAACAGGGAAAGCTTTTGGCATTGCGGACGTGCTGCTCCACTTTCTCGAGCTATCGGGGCTTTCATTGCTCTCCTCAGACTTTGCCACAACTTCCAAAAGATATCGGCCACAATCACAGAAACTCGACCAATTAGTCTGGAAAAATGTTCCTGACGCATCTTCAGCAGACGGGAAACAGCAAGAAGGAACCGACATGATTGTGTGGCGAAGTGGCCCTTGTTGTATATTCTATCCGATCACAGCGATATGTGTGAATCCTGAGAACAATCCTCGCGTACGGCTAGCAGTCACCGCCGTCTTTGCCGCGCTAGAACCTCTGCTTAAAGCAAAGGCCAAGAAACTTGTATAGCACAGACCCAGAATGGCACAATAAAAATTGAATTCTCATGCCTGAAGAAAGCCAACACCGACCTTCAAAAACGAGGTCCTATTCTACATTTTCCATCATGTTGTTTGCAGCAGCGACGTGGGCGATCTCAAGGCAGAAGGCCACAAACTCTTCCTCGTTGATCCCGCGTTGGTCCATAGGCTCAAACTTGGTAAAGGCAGACATGAAAAGCTTCTGGTGTAGCATCGGCTGGAGTGCTCTCGAACCTACCACTAGTGCGCGTAGCTCCTTGGCTACTGCTTCTGGCCCGGACGCACTTTTTGGAGTGGTAGCAGCAGAGTTGTACAAGGCTTGCTGGACTTCGGCGACAGCCAGCACTCCATCCTGATCAATGTCAAGCAGTGCGAACACGCGTCGAATTGTTTGTGCTTCGGTTTCTCTCGTCGACGGCTCCGGGTACTCGTCACGATGCTTGTTCTTGCCATCGTTCAACGGTTTGTTGCTAGCCCCACGGGAACGATTTTCAGTTCGAGCTTCACTAGCAACTGCATCAGGCTGGATGAGACCTTCCGACATCAAACGTAGATACGAGAGTTCGCATCTCGCCAGAAATTCATCCCAGGACAACTCGTTGCTGCTCTCAATTCGACTGGCTTCGTCTGTATCTGAATTTGGTGGTTCATCGAGTGCCCGATTGGAGAATAGTGCGTCCAGACGGGTACGCTGTTTAAGAAGTAAGCGCAGAAGCGGCGAAGTCGTGGCGAGTGCGTGTATTTCGGCGTCACGCTGAAGAGCCCACCTCATCTCGTCCTGGTTCACGGTGCCGCTCCCATCCAAGTCCATGAGAGCAAAAAGCTTTGATAACACCTCGTGTTCTTGTCGTTTGAACTGGGCGTGAGGCCCGCCGTCCTCTGTATCAACATCTTGATCGTCCTCGCGTTCACGAACTGAATCAGAGTCATTTCTGTTGTTGGGCGATTGGTGAGCAAGACCAGTCGACGTCTTTGCCTTTGCTCGAGCTTTGGTCTTTGCCTTCTGTAGCTGGCAGATCTTCGGTGCTTCGGCTGAGGGCTCTAGCTTGGCCAGAGATGGTAGCTGATTTAGCTTGCGATGATCTCCACTTAAAATCTCTCGAGTAGGGCTAATCTGCAAGCGTATTTCTTGTTAGTACACAACGTGAAGTCTAGAGAGAAGGCTTGTTTTGCATCGTTGCTTACCTGGTTTGGCTTGTAAGGAACTCCGTTAAATCGTGCAGGAATGTGTGGATCGGGCATCTGATTGTGACGAAATAAAAAAGCAAGTGAACCCTTAGTTAGCTCTCTATGAACGGAGCCAATGCAGCTGAACCATAAAGCAGAAGACTTACTCGAGGACGGCGATAATTGATTGAAGAACCTCCTCCTCCTTCTTGGCTGCCATCCCCGGTGCGGTCGTCTAGGCGATCGAATCCACCCAAGGATCCCTCATCGCCATTCATTCCCTGATCAGGAAAGCATGCTAGCAAATGGCTTTTCAAGAGTGCTGCAGCTGTGACTTCATCGAACGCACACTCTGGAGAGGCCTTCGTAATCTCGAAATGAGTGCCGCTTGTACCACGCGCACTCTGATGGTGGACCGTCAGGATAGATCGAAGCCCGTAGCGGAGATCCCCGTGCTCCAATCGTTCGCGAAATACCAAGTCATCTAGAGGATATGGTGTCGCTGAAACACCCGATTCGGGATTTGAGTGAGCAACAGGATGCCGTCGCCTTTTGACTGGCGATGATGCTTCGCCTAGACGCCCTTGTTGCTGAATAGTTGGCCACCGATAGCCAAGTAGTTCATCGACAGATGCACACCGCTCGTAGAACCAACGGAGATACTTCGCCTGCATGCGCTCCTCCTGTCCACCGCGTGCAGCTTGAATATTTGTGGCGTTCAGCAGTGCTTCAGCTTCCCACGTCGCACTAAGGGCTTGCTCAAGCACATTCTCCGCAAAACGGCGACTGGCTGTCTCCTCCTGAGCCATAGCAATATTCGCCGCATTTTGCCTCGCCTCCTCTGCCTGGATACCCCAGAAGCTGTCTCCATTCTGACACTGTTGGGTCTCTTCGTGGTGCATGGCCAAGCGAGCGCTTTCTTCTTCCTGCTGCTCTTGTTGCAAGCGCTCTGGATCCACTTCCTCTTCTTCGAAGTCTGGAAAATCGACCGTGATATTTACCTCATTCGGTTGTTGGGGAGACGTCGAGGAGCTTGGAACGTTCAATGTCTGCGTTCTCGCCATCAGCTCGTCCTCGATTTGCCTTTGCAGTATCTCGCGCTCATAACTGTCTAGCCCCCAAAACCGGTCGCCGCCTTGAAGTTGTAGCAGCTCCTCGTGATTCATTTCTCGGCGGCATGTCGCCTCACGTTCAGATTTGTCTTCTCCCAATCCAAACGAACGATGGTTGCCAGAATGTGCTCGGAGTTCATCAACTTGTTTTCGTGCCTGCCGTCCCCGCGACAGCGACTGAACCCAAGTTGCAGCAGCCACCATGCGATCTCCAGAAGCGGAGACAGACGAATCAGGGGGGTCCCAGCGAGTTTCGCTGGTGCGTGGACTCAAGTAATGTTCTTGTGTTGCTGGGTCGTACACTTCAACCCACTGGAAGTCGTCATTTTGTGCGGCTGGGTCTTGCGTACTTGATGGCGCTGGGTCAGCGATAGTGTCGTCGCTTACCTCTGCGTGGCCGGTTGCGCTGCCAATAGTGCAGTCTTCTGGCTGTTGCTCCCTCATTTTCTCTTGTCGTAGCGCCGCAACTCTTGCACGAGCTTGCTGTGACCTAGCAGCACTCTGCAGTGACACCACCATGCTCAAGACTGTATCGCTGTTGCAGTGTCGAACCAGAGCTGAAGCGTCGAGAAGTAACTCCCAACGAACTTCACCAGACTGAGGCTCGAAGTAAAACACGGTTTGTTGCTTCGGGTCGTACAGTTCCAGCCACTGAGTAACTTCACCAACTGCGTTGGGTGAAGCATCTTCCTGGTCAACGACAACTGCATCATCATCTACCTGCATCTCGGCTACTTCCCAGGGAGCAGCGGCGGTTTCCTCCTCATGTATTGCGACTAAGTCAGTGGCATCTCCAGTCCAGATAGCAGACTGGCCGTGCTGCTCGAACTCCGATCCTGGCTTCGTCCACGACGTCTCCCCCGTGACCACGTTGGTGAAGTACGCCTCACCACTGTCGCTGATGCTCTCGACCCAGTGCGAGGTGCGGTCTTCTTGCTCGGCTTGCTCCTGTGCGGTGTACTCATCCCACGTAGCGGGCTGCGTCTGGCTCGCAAGCTCTTCCTCCATTTATCGGCGACCGCACCAGAGGATGTTGAAGCTGCTTGTGACTCTTCAAAACACCCGCAAGTGGTCCACAAAAGTGCAGGTTGAAGTGGTTAGCGTGAGTCAATCCCGTGTTGATATGCCAACTCTTATACCTCTTCAATTGACCCTAGCTACCCAAAGAACCTGGTCCTAGTGCAGTTAGCTTGGCAGCTTCCTCCAATTCCCCGCTCTTCCCCCACAACTTGCTGCGAGGCCTGCAACAAATAACACCCAAAAAACAACTCAAAATCATGGAAGCTCGACACCTTTCGAGCTTGGTCGATCGCCCTTCACCTCCGCTATCTACACGAAGAACATGCAGTCCAGCATGTTCTTGTGCACACCTGCAAAGTCGAAGTTGGATGAGCTCGACAAGTTGGTACTCATCGACGCCGTATCCGACGATCCTTCGTGCAAGAAGAAGCGAGCACGCCCAGCAGCCAAGTGCGCGTAGTACGCGGGCGTCGCGAAAGAAACCGAGCGAGTGCATCGCGCAAACGTGTACCCCAAGTGGTACGTGAGGCGCTGCAGAGCGTCGGCCGACATCTTGTTCTCATCGTGCAGCACTGTGTAGTGGCACGGAACGCTCGTGCCTTGGATGCCGCTGTGGGAGTACAAGAAGAAGTCGAACCGGTGCGGGTTCACGACTCCAGTGTCGATCACCGTGCCCGGCACCACGTTGCCCTTGCGGTCCGCGTCACGAGAGTCCATCGGGAAAGCGCGCATGTGGTGGCGCTTGTTCACCACCACGAACGTCACCGGAGGGTTGTAGTCGTCCGACAGCATCTTGAACGTCTTGCGCAATGCCCGCATCTCTGACTGCAGGATGTCGTAGAAGCGTCCTTCACTCACCCCGTCACGGTAGTAGACGACGCGCTCGGGCCGCCGGCACGTACTCGAGTAGAATGCCATGAAAAGGTCACGCAGCATGTGCGGCAGTTGCTGAATATCATTCGCTGCCTTCTGCGCCGCCACCCGCCCAATGTACTTTGCCGAGTACGCGTCCATCGAGGCCACAACCGATGCAATCGACGGTCGAGAGCCCATGCCAGAGCGAGGGTGCTCCACGTCCGCTCCGATGATAATCGTAGGCTCGCTGCTGACCAACGGAAGCGGCTCACGCAGGACCGAGTTCTTGCCGCTCAACTTCATGTTCATCTTCAGGCACACATTGGCGCACACCTGAAGGTTGGATTTGCGCAGGGTTGACGCGACAATACACTGGCTTGGGATCCCCAGCACTGCGTCGGAAGTACGCTTGATTCTGCCGTAGGAGGCAGATCCCTTGTCTTGCTTGATGACCATGATGAGCTGAGGTGGCCCCCTGTTGCGGGCCTCCAACTCACGGAAGCAAGTCTTCATGAGATCCTCTACCTCCGCCCGCTGACTCGCATGGCGATCGATCACGCATGGGTCTCGGCACTCCATCGAGAGCCCACACTTGCTTGCAGTGTCGACCATGATGCCAATAAAATTGTTCACATCTTGGGTGCTGACATTGGCATCCACGACAACTCCCCAGTTCCGGAGCACTGCGCCGTGCACGAACTTCTTGTCTTTCAAATTCCACTGACCACGTGATGGCCGCTCCGACACATTTGCGTACTGCACATCAGGCGGGTCCATTACACGAGCACCCGTGCTCTCGAGTTGTTGGTCCACTTTCAT
Source organism: Phytophthora pseudosyringae (assembly GCA_019155715.1). Lineage (NCBI taxonomy): Eukaryota > Oomycota > Peronosporomycetes > Peronosporales > Peronosporaceae > Phytophthora > Phytophthora pseudosyringae. The sequence continues at coordinate 85,806 of JAGDFM010000043.1, forward strand.
CCCGAACGCCGCCAAATACGGGTCATTTTCGAAACCGGCTTGGCGGATCTGGCTGAGGATGTTCTCTCGACGTTCGCTTGGGGGCTGGCTAATCCGGCGAATGATCTCGGCCGTATCGAGGTCGTTGATATTCGAGCAGCGCTGTCCTGGTGCCACCTCGCACAGCTCGATGGGCAACCAGTTCTCCCTGCCAGCCGTCTTGCTGCCCGCATTCACGAGTGGCAGATTCGGGTAACGGAGTCGCGTGTTGTACTTCCGATAGAAATACTCAGCCACGCTCATCGTCTTGCCCTTGATATCTACCATAGTTTGGTCAGCTCGGTCCGGACTGACGCCGAAGATGGCGCGCTTGCGGTCCTTGCGGTGTGTCGGAACTACCTCCACTTTGCTCAGGGCCCGCGCCAAGTTCCTCATATTTCGCTCTGAGAGACTGTGGACTTCTGCAGGAGAACGCACATTCAGAGCGGCAATTGCAAGCTTCATGAGCTCGCACGGCTCGTAAAACACGGTCGCTGCCTGGTCGACATTCAGCAGCAGCTTGTTCTCCGCAACGCGGATGGCTTGGTGGTATCCCCAGCACAGCTCCTTGCCTCCCTTGAGTTCGTGGGTCTTCTTCATAGCAAAGAAATTGCGCCCGACCGAAATGAGGCGCTGAGCTCCAAGATGCCGCGCTACCACGTCGAGCGCTTGGAGAATAGGCATCACGTTCTCGTCAGGGTCCTTGTAGTGCCCCTCAATACTACTGACGGCAATCGTTTCAGCAAGTTTCACCTTGACAACAAACGTTGGCGGTGCTCTGCGATTTAGCTGCGGACCTCCTCCACCCTTTCGTTGCTCCGAAGGCCGTTCAATCGCATCGGGGCTCACGTCTGCAAAGTCGCGAGCGTACCAGTCGAGCTTGTGCGGCGAGAAGAGTGCTGACCTGCCGTCGTGCACAACACGAATACCACCCAGCTCGCCCTCGTACTGACGGAGTGCTGCATTGATCACTTTACGTACGAGTTCTCGAGGCAGCGGTCGCTCGATTCGCGGGGGCTGCGGCTTCTGGTCCTCTTGCGGTCGCGCGTTCTCGTCTGGATACGGCGAACGAACCACATCGACGTGATACTTGAATATCTCTGCAGGTGCCTTGTCCAACGAAATGCTGAAGTAGTTTACGTTCATTTTCATCGTCCTGCCATCCTTGCCGAATCCCGGGCGTCGACAAATCTGCGTCTCATTCTGCAAATCAGGATCGCTAGGATCAATCTCGAGCGGTGGGGCACAGCCGCACCACAATTCTCGTTGACGAGAATCCATGATCGTGTCGCCAATATTCTCATAGCCGCACCCGTGAACATCACCAATGCCAGGACTTCGGTCAGCGCATCCCCGACCGCCGCCCCCACCATAGCCTCCACCACCTCCACTCCCATAGCGGCTGTTTCCACCAAAAGAGCTGCGATCGCCTCTCGCACGACCACCACCAAAGCCGCGGTTCTCGCGGTCATTCCCGTAGCCCCGGTTATCTCGATCGTACGGCTTGCCACTTCTACCATAAGTGCGGTTGTCTCGGTTGTCTTGGCCATTCGAGCCAAGGCTACGATCATCACGTTCTCGCTTGAAGCCGTGGTCTTGGTCGACACTACTACCGCCAGCACCATCGCGGGAGTACCCTCGGTCATTACGGCCGTGATCGCTCCGCGAGTTTTCCATGTAGCGCACATCGCCGTACCCGCGAGATCCGTTGTCGTATCCACTGCTTGAACCGCCGGTGTACCCTCGACTAGCGTAAGAGTTCGAACGGCCTTGATCGTATCTCCCAGGCGAAGAGAAGTCGTAGCTACCGGGTCGAGATCCGCCGTCATAGTCGCGACTGTCGTTCCCACGAACAGAAGCTTTGCTATCGTAGGTGCCGGCGTAAGCGTGACGGGGGATGTCATCATACCTACTGCTGTGGCTCTGGTTAAAGCCGCCAGACAACGAAAAATCGCGACCACTTCGATCATCATACCCGTATTCAGCATAACTGCGGCTGTAGGAAGCGCCTTGGCTGCGATTGTCGAACCCTCTGCTGCCATAGCCCCCGTTACCGGATCCATAACCTCCAGCACGGTGTAAATCGTCGTCCCGGGAACTTGAATCCCCTCCGAAACTTCCTCGATGACTATAATCGCCATTCCCAGATGAGCGAGAGCTATTAAAGCCCCCGCCGCCGCCGCCGCGGGAATCGTAGCCGTATCCCATTGCTTCTGGCTTGGACTGTTCCGTAATGAGGAAAAGGATGCACAAGTCTGAGCGCTTGAGCTCGTAAAAGCCCCACAGTTGGAATTCATTTCATCAGGAACGCGCCGGCAGAGGTTTTGACTGCCACTGAGCACTATCCCAGCTGGATTGTCCCGGATTCACCGAAAGAAACAGCATCACCGAGACACGACGACACTCGCGTGAGCTCAGCATTCCAATGCAGCAGCAACCGCCATAAGCGCCGGTAGATAACGGTGCCATGCACCTGCCACGAAAACCACATCCACACACAGCGTCAGCAAACTCGGCACATCACCTCCGATTCCTACTGCCCATGCTATCATCAGTGGAAGCATTGCGTTCGGCCGCCAAACACAAGCAACAATACAAATTCAAACCTGAGAACGTTCACTTACCGAGCCGCCATAGCGAAAATGCAGTACCTCCGCTGGCTGGCACGGGTTAGCATGACATGTGCTGCGGTTCGCAGCTATCCTGGACGACGGGCACTACGTTAGTCATTGTTCTTCTTCTGCTCATCTGCCCGTCGTCAAACTTCGACACTTACGTGTAGAACATTCGAGTGCACCTCGGCGAACTCGAAGTTCGACGCATTCGAGTTGTAGGAGCCCACGGTGGACGCACCGTCCGAACCCTCATTCAGGTAGAAGCGGGCACGAGCAGCGGCCAAGTGTGCGTAGTACACGGGCGTCACGAACGATACTGAGCGCGTGCATCGCGAGAACGTGTACCCCAAGTGGTACGTGAGGCGCTGGATGTTCTCCGCCGACATCTTGTTCTCGTCGTGGAGCACGGTGTAGTGCCCAGGCACTGTCGTGCCCTGAATGCCGCTGTGACCATACAGGAAGAAATCAAAGCGGTGCGGGTTGACAACGCCCGTGTCGATCACCGTGCCAGGCATCGCATTGCCCTTGCGATCAGCGTCCCGTGGATTCACCGCGAATGACCGAAGGTGGTGGCGCTTGTTTACCACGACGAAAGTCACCGGAGGGTTGTAGTCTTCAGATATCATCTTGAACGCCTTGCGCAGCGCACGCATCTCTGTCTGCAAGATGTCAGCCATTTGGCCTTCACTCACACCGTCACGGTAGTAAATCACGCGCTCCGGCTTGCGCTTTGTATTGTCGTAGTAGGCCAGGAACAGTTCACGAAGCATGTTCGGCAACTGCTGAATGTCACTCGAAGCTTTCTGCGCTGCCACACGAGCAGCGTACTGGGCTGAGTAGCGATCCATGGAAGCCACAACGGCAGCAATGGATGGCCGACCACCCATGCCTGAGCGCGGGTGCTCCACATCAGCACCGATTATTATCGTAGGCTCACTGCTAATCAACGGAAGCGGGTCGCGCAGCACAGCATTCTTCCCGTTGAGTTTCATGTTAATCTTCAGGCAAACATTCGCGCAGAACTGCGGGTTGGCTCGGGGAAGGTTCATAGACGCAATGCACTGGCTTGGCAGACCGAGAACTGTGTCGGACATGCGCTTTACGTCTCCGTATACTGGAGAATTCTTGGCAGGCAAGATTACCAAGAGGAACTGCGGAGGGCCATTGCGTCGCTCAAGTTCTTGGTGGCACATCTTCATCAACTCCTCAACTTGAGCTCCGCGGTACTGATCCTGGTGGACCATAAAAGGGTTCTTGTCCTCGAACGGGAGTCCACGCTGGTCGCCCAAGCCGGCCAGCTTGGTAACAAAGTCGGAAACGTCGCGCTCGCTCACGTTGGCCGCGACGACAACGCCCCAGTTGCGCACCGGAATGCCCTCCACAAACTTCTTCCCGTTGAGACTCCACTGCCCACCATTCGGACGCTCCGAGACATTCTGGTATTGGACGTCGGGTGCGTCCATGACACGAGCCTCCGTCGATTCGAGACGTTGATCCACCTTGATGCCAAACGCAGCGAGGAACGGGTCGTTCTCAAAGCCCGCCTGGCGAATTTGCTCCATGATGTTCTCTTTGCGGTTGCGTGGAGGCTGGCTGGTCTGGCGGATGATCTCAGCAGTATCCAGATCATTGAAGTTGGCACAGCGCTGCCCCGGAGCCACCTCGCAAACCTCAATGGGGAGCCAATTCTCCTTGCCTGGGTGCTTGCTGCCAACATTCACCAACGGCAAGTTCGGGTAGCGCAGCTGCATATTGTACTTGCGACTGAAGTATGCGGCAACGGACATGGTCTCGCCCTTGATGTCTACCATGGTTAGATTAGAGGGCTGGGCACTGACTCCGAAAATCGCCCGCTTGCGGTCCTTACGGTGAGTAGGCACCACCTCAATCTTGCGCAACGCACGAGCCAGCGACTTCATGTCCCGTTCCTTGAGGTCCCGCACCTCTTCGGGGCCACGCACACGTAGGGCAGCAATAACAAGCTGCATGAGCGGTCCTGGGGAGTAGAACACAGTGGCCGCCTGGTCGACATTCATCATAAGCTTGTGGTCACCGAGGCGAATGGCTTGGTGGTAACCCCAGCAGAGCTCCTTGCCGCCCTTGAGCGTGTGCGTTTTCTTCATCGTGAAGAAGTTACGACCGACGGCAATCAGGCGTTGAGCGCCAAGGTGGCGCGCGACAACATCAAGTGCCTGAAGGATAGGCATAACGTTCACGTCCGGGTTCAAGTAGTAGTCCTTCAAGGTTGAGGTGGAGATCGTCTCGACCAACTTCATCTTGACAATAAACGTTCGTGGGCCTCTGAAGCCCCGACGCTGCGCACCGTCACCGCCTGCTGGCTGCGGCGGAGGCACAGGAGTTGCGCTGGGGCCGTCTGGGTTGATGTCAGGAAAGTCTTTGGCATTCCAAGGCAACATCGCCGGTGAATACAGGGCAGCCATGCCGTCATGAACCACACGAAGACCAGCAAATTCCGATTCATACTGGCGCAGCGCCGCGTTGATCACCTTGCGCACTAACGAGCGAGGCAGTGGGCGCTCCGGGCGTGCCTCTTGCTTGGGTGGTGCATCTGCCGATGGCTCGGCCATCTCCACGTCCTTGACATCCTTGCCTTCTTGTTTTGGCTCGTCACCCATGCTTTCGTCCTTCTGGTCGGAGCCCGAAGGACCATACTTCGAGTCTGCCTGAAGGTCAGGTGAGCGCTCCACGGCTACGTGGTACTTGAAAATCTCCGGCGGTGCCGAGTCGAGCGAAATGCCAAAGTAGTTGACATTCAGCTGCGCAGTCTTGCCGCTTTGAGAGATGCCCGGTCGGCGGCAAATCTGCACTTCTTGCTGCAGATCGGCGTCGTCCGCGCGGACCTCGCGAATCCCAGCACGGCCGCTCCACTCTTCTTGGATGCGCGGGTCGGCGATCGGGGTTCCGATCTGCTCGTAGCCAGAGCCGCAGATGGCCCCTGCACCATGTCCTTCTTGTCCTCCGCGACCACCGCCTCCGCGACCGCCGCCTCCGCCTCGGTCGCGATCACCGCCGCCACAGCCGCGGTCTCCTCCTCCACCGCGACGATCGTCACCGCCTCTGTCTCTACCACCACGACGATCATCACCTCCTCGGTCTCCACCACCGCGACGATCGTCGCCGCCTTGGTCCGCGTGTCTGTCGCGTCCGCCACCTCCGCCGTATCCGCGATCATCTCGTCCTTGGCCTCCTCCGCCACCATAGCCGCGATCCTCTCGGCCTGCTCCACCATAGCCGCGATCGTCTCGACGGTCATCCCGACCGCCACCTCCGTAGCCGCGATCGTCGCGCTGGCCACCCGCAGCCCCGCCATAGCCGCCTCGGTCGTCCCGCTCGCCGTATCCTCCGTGCGAGCGGTCGTCATAGCCGCCATGTCCACGTTGGCGGTCGTCGTGAGCTGCTCCACTGCCGTAGCTGCCACTGCTCCCTCCGTACCCGCCTCGATCGTCGTAGCCGCTTCGACCTTGGTCGTACCCACCCGAGGAGCCTCCTCCGTAGCCCCCTCGGCTGTCATAACCCGAGGATCCTCCTCCATGGCCGGTCGAAGAGTGCGAGGACCCTCCGTAGCCCCCTCGATCTCCGTAGCCGGAGGCCCCCGACCGACTGCGGTCGTCGTAGCCGCCACCTCCGTACCCCCCGTAGTCTCCGCGTCCGGAGTCGCCGTAACCAGCCTGCGAACCGGAGCTCGAGCCGCCGTAACCTCCTCGGCTATAGTCGTCGTAGCCTCTGGAGCTTCCGCCGCCGCGCGAGTCGTACCCCTGCTGTGCGCGTTGGTCGTACCCCTGCTGTCCGCGCTGGTCGTACCCCTGCTGTGCGCGTTGGTCGTACCTCTGCTGTGCGCGTTGGTCGTACCTCTGCTGTGCGCGTTGGTCGTACCCCTGCTGTCCGCGTTGGTCGTAATCTCCTCCGCCCCCGCTGCCGCTGCTGCCCGGGCGGTTGGGGTCGTCGTAGCTGCGGCCGCGCTGGTCGTAGCTCCCGCCGCCGTAGCCCCCGCCCCCGCTGTAGCTCATGCTCGCTGCAGTCTCCTGGCTCCTCCTGTGGCTGGTAAATGAAGATCGCGTGCACCAATCGACACTGGGTTTCAGTATCGAATACTGAAAGCAAGAGACTAAGGTTGAACCGCATCCAACCGCTTCAACTTGTCAACGGTAATGCACGACAGGGACACGGAGGTCACTTGTCCCTCGTGCCCTCAGCAACGGCGCTGGTACCAGACAGCCGTGTTCTTTTGTTTCGTTAAGCTGCTGGCATCGATCGAAATAGTGGAGCGTGGTGTTGAACACGCCAAACCGACAAGTAGCAGTTAGTCCAGTTCGCAACTGACGCCGCAGAGCCATGGCCAAGCACGAGGAGATCAAGACCATGAAGCTTTACCACCACCTGGACCGCATCGAGCGTCGCCTGACGGAATTGGGCTACACGAGCAAGGACGTCCCGGTGGACCCGGAGCAGTTGGGCACGCTGGACTCGCTGCACTTCTTCGGGGACGAGCCCATCTGCCACATCGTGGAGCTGCTGGACGAGGCTCCGGAAAAGAAGAAGGTGCTGGACATTGGCACGGGCTTCGGAGGCACAGCTCGGTTGCTGGCTCACCGCAGTGGCTGCAAGGTGGATGCTCTGGAGCTGCAGCCGGACCTGAGTGAGGCAGGACGAGAGCTCACGCGACGGTGTGGACTCACCGATCAAGTCACGCACCTGAACGGAGACTTCTTGACGCTCCCAGTGCAAACGAACGGGTACGACGCTGTGGTGGGTCTGCTGTGCTTCCTGCACATCGGTCATTGGCGCCAACTATTCCAACGCTGCTATGAGAGTATCAAGCCGGGTGGGTTCCTGTACGTCGACGACTTCTTCCTTTGTGGTGACAAGTTGACGGAGGAGGACGAACTAACGCTCAAGAAGGACATCTACTGCGCCGACTTGCTGCGCCAAGAGGAAATTCGGGCGGTGCTGGGTGCGTGCGGCTTTGAGAAGGCCGAGTTCCGGGATGTGACGACCAAGTGGCAGCCCTATTTGTCGGACCGCGCGGCTCAGTACAATGCAACCTTGGAGACACACATCGCTCGCGATGGCGAGGCGGCAGCTCGTGGACTCGACCACTTCTACTCGCGTGTGGCACTGCTTTTCCGTGCTGGAAACGTGGGAGGCTACACGTTGGTCGCGCGTAAATCGCTTTGATGTGGGATTCAGTTTAACTGCTACAGCCGACCGTAAATTCACTTGTACACCTGCACTTGTACACCTGCAACCACTTGCTTCGTCGTAGACTCACATGGTGCTCATGACGCTCTCGTCCTTGATCATGGCCTCCTTGTCCAGCCACTGCTGCTCGGCTTCGTCGGCAACCTGCTCGCGTTCGTTCTCGTTTTCCTGCTCCTCAGGCAGAGTGAAGGCCTTGAGCAGCGCGAGCGCGTTCTTGGGCTGGTCGAGAGGTACCATGTGGCCTGCCTCATACACTTGCTGGAAAGCAAAGGGTCCAACCTGACGGATCCGTCCAGCCTTCTTGCCGTCCACGGTCCACTCCTTGTCTTCGGCAGCCAGGAACTCGTCGTGCTTGATCCACGGCAGCTGCAGCGTCCAGGCCTTGCATCCCATCCAGTTGACAATGAAGTCCGCGTCGCCAGCGTACACCAGTCCCCGAATTCCAGCTTCAAGCATGGGCGGCACCAGCTGCTGGAAGTTCTTCATCCAATCAAACGAAAAGCCCGCGTGTACTTCCATGTTGCAGCTCTGCCACTTGGCGCTCTTCGGACTCACATGCAGCTTCTTCAACGTGCTCTCCAGCCTCAGGAACTTTTCCACATGGCTGAAGTCGTAACACATAGGGAAGTGTTCACACTTGGAGCGAATGTCGTACACATTCAGCCCCGACGCCGTGTAAGGCGCCACCAGCGCCGCATTGCAGAACGTCTGTGCCGCCAGACACGCGGCTTTCGTCGTCTGGCAGGCGGAGATCATGCCCACACAGGGCGACACCGCAGCCTTCATCGCCAAGTACACCGGATACGCCACGGCCTTGATCCCGTACGTGTTGTTGTAGGCCATGTCAGGGTAGTACTTGTACTGCACCTCCGGGTCCGTGAGCCCATTGCCAATCCCAAAGCCCTGCAGGTTAATCTGCACAGGTCCCTCCTTCTGCTGGTTGCTCGTGAAGATCCTGTGCGCGATGGCGGGCACGTAATGACCCGCGTAGCTCTCTCCGAAGACGTAGAAGGGCAGCTTCTGGTACTCGGGCTTGGCCTGGAAGAACTCCTGCAGGAAGTGGAACATGTCGTCGCCCACCTCCTTCTCCGACGTGTCGTACTCGCTCCTGTCTCCGTAGCTGAAGCCCACGCCGACCGGCTGGTCGATCCACATGACGTTGGCGCGCTCCGTCCACGAGTACGGGTTCTTCTTGAGCGACAGGTCGTCGTTGACGGAGCACGGGCCGTTCTCCTGGAGCAGCGCCAGGATGGAGCTGCACCCGGGGCCGCCAGTGAGCCAGATGACCAGCGGGTCGGTGGACGGAGCGCCGCGCGACTCGAAGAACCAGTAGAAGTAGTTCTTGGACTGGGAGCCCGTGATCTTGAAGTAGCCGCTCAGCTGCTTGGTCGAGTCGCAGAAGCCCTCGTCCACCGAGTTCATGGTCAGCGAGTGGCTGGTGCCGTTCACGGGGGGGGCGGCCTGTGCGGTGCAGGCCAGCACGGCCAGAGAGAGGAGGAACGCACGCATGGGGCGCGGCATTAGAGGCAGCGTCCAGGGGGGGTCGCAGGATCTTTGCGGAATGAGACTTGTGTGCGGGTGGTGTGCGGCACCGACCATAGTTTGTTCAAGTTTGAGGATTTTGGCCGTTGAAGTTGCTGTGTGACCATCACTCTTGTTGGCTTGGCCGTGTCTTGACTCCGTGACGAAGTCCATCATGGAGGGTGGAAATAGCCCCCGCCCTCAGAACGTCGGCCCTTCGCGTTTGGAGTCCGGCCACCCGCTATATTTACGCTCGTGCCGCTCTTGAGGTTCACCGGTTGGTTTCATCGCCGCTTGGGGGGCGTGTGCAGGCCTGCCGTGCTGCCTTGTTTGCATCGAAGCGCGGAGAGCAGAGACTGCAGTTGCTTCGGACATCATCACCATGGGCGCCGGGGCCTCCGTGACGGCCGACTCGAGTGGCACCGTTCGTCTGCAGACGCCGTCGCGAATCGTCGCGGCGTTCCTGAACCTGGCCAACAAGCCGCACCACGCGCCGCTCGTGGCCGCCAAGACGCAGTGGAAAATCGCCCAGCCCTTTGCGGGCGCCAATGGAGAGCCGTCCACGAATGAACAGGAGCTGTTGCACATGCTGCACGACCCCGTGGGGCAGAAACACATTGGCACGTTCGCCAAGAAGATCATGACGTCCGAGACGTTCTTCTGCTGGGTCGAGATCAAGGAGTTCCGGGAAGCCCCTTCGATTGGGTACCGCAAATCGATTGCCAAGCTCATCTACCGCAAGTACATCAAGAACGGGTCGACGATGGCGCTCGGAAGTATCACTTCCGATCTCATCGCTCTCTACGACGTGCGTTTCCTGTTTGCGTTCTTCTTCTTTTGTAAAGTTGTGACGATGCTCATCAACTCGTTTTTGTTGTTGTTCGTCTATTCCCAAATGCAGAAAAATATTGTGGAGCTAGAGTCGAATCATGGCACGAGCGCGACGGTCGACTTCTTCGATCCTCTCATGACCAATATCGTGGCTGACATGTGCCAAAACACGTTCATGCGGTTCAAGGCTTCACCGGAATACGACGCCTACAAGAAGGACTTGAAGGACACGTACAACAAGGTCACGATTGAGGACTTCGAGTACCTGGAACTGCTCGGCAGTGGTGGCTTCGGTCGCGTCGTTCATGCACGGAAGAAATCGACTGGCAAACACTACGGTAAGTATCAACATTGGCTCTTCGCTATGCCCTGGTACGATTGAGGCGGCCTTACGCGTCTTGTTTCTTGGTTGCAACAGCGATGAAGATTCAGCTGAAGACTGGTCTGCTGGACGAACATCACGACCAACTGAGCCAAATTACTTCCGAGAAGGATATTTTGCAGATCTGCCACAACCCATTCGTTCTGGACATGCACTACAGTTTCCAGACACCGGCACACGCTATTATCGTGACGGAGCTTGTGCGTGGCGGTGACCTGGGCGACGCTCTGAAAGCGTCCCGAGATGGCTACCTTCACGAGGATCGAGTTCGGCTTTACGCAGCCGAAATTGGCCTCGCACTCAACCACATGCATGAGTTGGGGCTTATTTATCGTGATTTGAAGCCTGGCAACGTGTTGCTTGGTGAAGACGGCCACGTAATCTTAGCTGACATGGGTCTTGCAGCAGGCTTCGACCCGCAGAAGCTCAAGAAGGAAGAGGCAAGTGGAGACTATCGGTATACTCCGTTGCAACCAAAGCTCACGCGCCGGAAAACTACAGTCGGTACGCGAGGCTACATGGCACCGGAGATCATCTCCGGCAAGTTAGTGAAACGCGAACAGCGGCCTGGGTACACGTATTCTGTAGACTTCTGGTCTCTTGGAGTCACGATTTTCGAGCTGATGTGCGGGTTCCAGCCATTTAGTATGCATTCGAGTGGCAACTTCTTCCAGGAGGTGGCCAACGAAGAGATCTTCAGGTTGTCACCACGGACACAACACAAGATTGAGCTGCAAAAGATGGCACAAGGCGTGACGTTCCCGCTTCATCTTACTCGAAACGCACAAGAGTTTTTGAAACGTTTACTGGAGGTCTCGCCGGAGCATCGGCTAGGCTGTAATCTTGAGAAGGGCTTTGCTGAGTTCATGGAGCACCCATTCTTCGAATCCGTCGATTGGGAAAAGCTCATGATGAAGCACATTGACCCCAAGTTCAAACCTGCACTGCCACTGCTGAGTGACAAGAAGATTTACAACTCGTATGAACACATGATGTCGCACTTCGACATGCGCGACAAGGATTTCATTCGACGTAAGTATTTTTTGCTTGGGAGCTGAAAACTATCGGCACTATGCTTCTAGTTGGCTGACCTGTTGCTGCTGTTTATCTTGCAGACGACTGGTACGCGGATCCGGATCCCGAAATGCAAAAGCATTTCGATACTTGGGACTACATATCGCAGTACACGTTACGGGCCGAGCTGGGTATCGCCAAGGAGCTAGACGAAACGAATATCCCGTACAAGGTGCTGCAGCTTACGGGCGAGGACAGCAAGGCAAAGTTCACGGCGAATAAATAGAGTGCATCCCTCATCAGGGTTATCTATAACGCCGCCGTGTGCATTGTAGTGGGTGCTCTGCCCACTCAACTGTAGCAGTTTAGTCAGGAAGATGGAGGCAAATAAATCATTGACAAAACGAAAGCTTGGTTCAACTTCGCCATGGTAGTGTGCTCTATGCATGATCACTGCAGTATGTACAGCTTCTATTCCTTTGAAAAAGGATACGCTTCGTCGTTTTTGTTGGTTCACCGGTCGATATCATCCGCACCTCGGCCGCTGGTGAACGCAACACCGCCGTCAAGAAGACCGGGGGCACCAGTTTCCTCTCCGTGACCTGGGTTCGAACGGCCCTATTCGAAAACATATCGTCTAGACGTGTTGAAACTTCGAGTATCGAGAAATGAAAGTTGGTCGAACTACGCCAGAAGCCTTGTCTGATACGAAGTAGGAGAGGGGTTACTACTTAGTAGTACAGCGCTTTTGTTCCCTTAGCTTCCTGAACCCGAGCCGACGAGCTGATGACAGTCCCACTTCACAGAGTACCAAGAGAACGGTACCTCAGTTGGTTGTGGCAGACAAATGATGCTCCGCTTGGTAATGCACTAATCAGCTTGCACCAGCACTACCACTTGGAGAATAGCACCCTCGTGTAGGATGAGGACGATCACTAGTCCATCGTTTACTGTATCAACGTCGCTGCAGGGTCCAAATTCAATGATAAGTCTCCTTCCTCAGCTCTCAATACAGACATCTCCTCGTAGCGACCGAGAAACACATAAAAACAAGAGTTTGGAGCACAGCACGGGTTGTATTGACTCAAGCATGCTACATTCACACTAGCTACGACTGGTAAATTGAGGGGGTTCCTCAGTAAAAGTTTGATTTCTATGGAAAATTCTCATCGTATAAGATCAGTGTGGTGGTACGTTTATCCTCACCGGAACCCCGTTGACAACAACATGCAAGTATACATGCACAGTCTTGCGCAGTCCTCGTGTTCTTCAGGAAAAAATTAGAGTTTAGTTAGCGCCACACCGATGTCCGAGGACATCTCGACGGCTAGTGTATTTTTTCATCCTCAGAAGCACAGATCGATTTGGTCCACACGCTCAGAATGAAAAAGTCTCCGCTGCCGTCTGTCGCCTTCGCTGTCAAAAGTGGAAATGAGTGAGGCCTGCTACCTGTCGGCACTTTGCAGGAGCACTTCCGCCACTCATTTTTTGCGGGTCAAACCTGTACTAAATGATATTCATACGGGTTTCAGCCCATGAACCCGTTATAAACCTGTCAGGTGGGATAATGAAACGACGCGAGCAGCACGATGATGAGCACTATGTTGGTAATTGCACCACTCCAGCGCGCTGATAGATCTGTCGTTGCTATCGGATTGTATACAACGTTTTTGATTCGAAGGGGGATGCGTATCGGCTGCCAAATGTTGGGCGTCTTTACGAGATTAGTCGCAAACATTTTTGGAACTACCGGTTGAGCTTGGCTTGCGAACGCTTTTGTGTCCAGCCTTCCTGTTGACCTGGTCGGGACGCTCGATATAAAAATATCTGCAAGGGGCTTGTGAATATGGATATTCATATCCGCTGTATTGTTGCCGACAGACACTATCCCGACCTCATTACCGCGCTGTTGCCGCCACTGCTCATGGAATGGGAAATTTATTCGCCAAATACGGCGTCCCGTCCAATCATTCGCAGGAGACGGCGTTCAACCGTGCGCTCCATCTCAATGAGACGCTGCTGCAAACGCTTAGGGGGCTTGGCCTAGACCACAAGCATCTCTTTGCGCTCCACCAGATCTTTTCGGCCATGGACAAGGGTGCGTGAGCGTCGAGTGAGCATGAACCAATGTATAAAGACTCATACTAATGTTTGTGATGCTGTGCGCTGCAGACAAATCGGGAGAAATCAACCTGTTGGAGTTCTTCGACTACATCGGTTCGTGCAGTTTCACTTGTTGGGTCATGGCAGAGGAAGGGTCTCTAATTGCTGTAGTCGGTGTCCTGCTAGACTTGAAGCGGAGCCGCTTTTCGGAGAAGGCATTCTCGGTCATGGATCGGAATGGTAGCGGCGAAGTGGACTTCATCGAGTTTGTGCTGGCTGTGTGGAACTACTGCTCGTTTAACCACGCCAGCCTTGTTCGATTCGCGTTTGACCTGTACGACGTCGATGGAAGCGGCGAGATCGAGCATGATGAAGTTGTACGGTGTGTGAGAGAGGTGTGGGGGAGTGCTTGGGAGTCCAGTCCAAGCGCTCACAAAATCGTGGAGAAGCTAGATACTATCATGGAAAATACGGCAAACAACCGGCTGTCAGCAAATCTCTTTCAAGAATTCGCTATACGGCATCCGATGCTACTATTTCCTGCATTCGAACTGCAGATGGAGATTCAGCGGAAAGTATTAGGAAAGCGATTTTGGTCGCGCGCAACCGAGAAGCGTGGCTCGATCAACGTGGCAGCACTGAACTGGGAGCATGTGAAAGAAGTGACACTGATATCCAGGCAAGCCAGCTCCAATTTGCTCACTTCGATGGAGGACGATCTTGGCCGACAGCTACAACCTAAGGCCGTAGAAATGTCTCCTAATTGGTACGGACGAGGTTCAGGCTTTCGGCCATTTTCACATCGGTCAAAGCGCACTCTTGTCTCCAGCACGAACAGTAATAACGCCAATAACCCTGGTGGTGGCGAAGAGGTTCCAGATAATGGAACGATCAAGCTTCCTGATTTTAAGCGAACGATGACCCTCGCTCAAAGGGATATACGACGGCAGTCCGCCCCAGCAGTTACTACAAGACGTACGTCCCAGGCCACGGTCCCCAAAGTTGCAAGTCCAACGCATGCCTCACAAGCCCGTGCTCATGAAGCAAAAAATGCGAACATACCAGGTTCGGTACATTAGGGAATCGTAGAAAAGGTTAGACAAAAAGATAGAATACCATCGATGGTTCATTGCAAGCACTGCTCCCGGTCGAGCGAGAGTTTCAGCAGATCTGGGTCAAATCCAAAGGCATAGAAGCCAATGTCAGTACCTGAACAGCCTAAAGTATGGACGAAGTGATAAGGTCGTACGCTGCGGTTGTTCGTTCTCATATCGCGAGGAGTTCTGAGCTGGCGACGTCGGCAACGACGCTCTTGTCTGGCTCGCCTTGTGTGACGAGTAGAACTTGTGGATAGTTTCCTGGTCCAGTACCACTTGTCGGTCTCGTATAGTCTGTTGAATAGCCGACACCTTGTGTTTCAGTCGGTCCGCCTCGCTCTCCTGCGGCACAGAACTCGTCAGCGCCAACGTTTCGGTGGTCGTAACCCGCCTCCATCTCTCTACCTGTTTCTCGATCGAGTTGACGATTGTCATGGACGCGTTTAACATATTGGACGCCAACATCTCGAGCGCCTGCTGCGCCTGGTTGTGCGCCTCGTCCACATGCGCCTTGGTGACGGTCTTCCGGGTGCTGGTAGAGGGCAGACCATCCGCCTTGCAGCCGAACGCCGACTCGTACAGCGCCGCCACCTCCTTCATGTACGCGACGCTTTTCTCGAAGTTGCTCCACACATCCGCCTCCTCCGAGCCGTGGTCTGCAGCCACAGCCACAGTCACCGCCACCGCCTCATCCATGAGCCTTGCAATGCGGTGGACGCCTCTTCAGGGAGGGCTGTGATTCGTCGCCCACTTCAATCCGTACTAAGTACGAATCACATACCGTACTTAGTGCGACAAAGATCGTAAACAGCGAGGGGGAACGAAGACAATCTGACAATCCACAAGAAGGGAGAAGCCGCGAGAAGAGACCATCACTCCTTCCTACTGGATCTCCGTACGCGCATGAGCAGCAGCGGCACGCGCAGCAAGCAGGCGCGGCTGCTGCGGCAGGCCAGTGTGCTGCACGAGCTGCAGGAGACGCAGGAGAAGGACTCGCTGGACGGCCGCTACGCGCGCCTCATGACGGAGCTCGCCGCGCTCTGCAGCGACCGCAGCAACGTCATCACGGCCGATTCGCTGCAGTTCTTCGCCTCCAGCGGCCGCGCCGAGCCCGTCAAGCTCGAGCGCGCGCCGGAGCGCGCCGACGCCCAGCAGAAGCAGAGCGGTGGTGGCTCCGCGGCCAGCAAGCAGGACGACCTGCTCAGCGCCGACGCCGCGCGCCGCCAGCGCGTTGAGGAGCTCACACGTTTCTTCATGGAGGCCAAGTCGGACATCGAGTTCGCGCTGGGTGGCGGCCGCGACTTCCACGAGGCCAAGGACAAGGACAAGGAGGCCGAGAGCGAGCGCGACGAGGACAAGGAGGACGCCGAGGACGTCGACGAAGCCCAGGACGACGGCCAGGACCCCGAGAGACAGGTGGCCAAGCTGCACGCCAAGCTGCTCAAGGACAAGCTCGACAACCGCGTGTATAACGTCATGCTGGGCCACATCCGAGAGCAGGACCCGGCGCTGTACGGAGCTATCTTGTGCCACCCGCTCGTCACCGGAGTGGACCCGAAAAAGGACAAGAAGAAGAAGAAGAAGCGCAAGGACAGAGAACGCAAGGAGAAGCAACCCTCACAGAGCAACGTTGGAGCCGGTATGCTGACGCCCGATTTGACAGCCGAGCCACTGTCCGGTGAAGAGATGAAGACGAACATCAGTCGGTTCGTGGCGAAAAGCATTGCAGAAGGATCGCTGCAGGGCTTGATGCTCGCGGCGAAGCTGGTGCTGTCGTTCTTGGACCAACAAAATAAAGCGAACAATGCGGCGCCGCCGACATTTCCGCTTGCATCGCACCTGCGAGTGATGCGTGGAGAGAAAGCGCCGGAATATAAGGCAAAAAAGGCAGCTGCGACAGGTGCTTCGGCGACGAAAGAAGTCTCGACGCCGACGAAAGAAGTCACAACGCCGACGAAAGCAGATGAGACCATGGCCGACACGAGTGCTCTCGATAGTGCGGGAGGCAATTTCGAAACGGATTTACAAAGCGTCGTCCTGGAGACTGCAGCTTCTGCTGAAATGGATTTGGACTCAGACAGTGGATCCATTGCTAAGCTCCGTGCACGGTTAAGTCGATTCGGTGACGATGACGAAGATGACGACAATGAGTGCGGAGAAGGCGAAGACAGCCTTGGTGGTGAAGGTGTGGATGAAGACGCGCTGATGGCCCGCGCAATCGCTTTGTCACTCTCCCCCGAAGTAAACCTGCGGGATCAAAATGCATCAGGCGGTGCTCCATCAACGCCCAAAAGCGAGAGCAAGTCAGACGGAGCGGCGGCGGAGCCAAACGCGCCCCCCGTCGTGAAGACTCGCCCTCCCAAGTTTTCCGCTGAGGAAATGTTGGAGCTTGGTCCATTTACACTCCCTGTCGATTCGATCCTCGAAGTCGACGGGGCTACTGTCGTGATGGCATTGATAGTCCAGATGACAAAGGTATGCATGGAGTACCTGAAATCTTGCCAACAAGGTCTTCTCCCCAACAAGTCACCTGTTCAGCCGCATCCACTGACGTTCATGCTCCTGAATTCGTTATTGAGGGATTTGCACTCTACAGTCGCTCCTCATCATCGGTGGGCTGAGGACCCGAGCTGGGTTGCGAAGTGGCGCTTATTTTCGTCGTGCTCGATGCTTTCGCTTTTCCGCGTGCTAGAAGTACACTTTTTCCACGTCGAAGTGATGGGTGTTGCTCCAGCTTCTGTTGGTCTGGGGCAGATTCCAAAGCTGAACCACCAGCAAAGCGACGGCGCAAGTGAAGGTGGCAACCCACTCTTGGAGAGTTTGAAGTCACTAGTCCTTAATTATATCGCCGCCGAGAGTCCTTCTGAAGTTAACGCCGATACGGATGTCATCGGCGCAATCATCTTTTCAAGCCTGACATCTTGCTCTCCGGTTGAAGTGCAAAATGCCGCAGTGTACTATTACGCTCGGGTTCGTGAGCAAGCCATGGCAGTGTGGATACGAGCTTTTGCTATCTTCTACGGTGGGCAGAAGGAACGGCATATGGTACTGGCATCAAAGCTGGCCGAATGTCTTAAGCTCGCCCGCAGTGGTGAGCAAAAAGTTGAGTGGAAGTTTCACCAGCTAGACCTTTTATGCGCTCGATTGGCGTTGCCCGATATGGCGCAACTCTTTGTGCCCACTTGTGTAGATGTTATTGAACACGACAGCAAGATCGAGCGTGGACAGAATAATCAAAGCGGAAGTGACTCTAGCGTGAAGCCAATCGACGATGGAGCTCTTCAAAATGCCGCGTCAAAAACAGGCAATATCAAAGCAAAGTGGAGCCCTGCCGTAATTCGTGCTTCGCTTGATTCTGGGTCTCTAAGTGCGCGCTGTCTCTACGACTACATATCGGGGCATGGCCCTCCGGGTCTTCTGGATGCGATAATGGAAAGCCCTGGTGGTGGCCCGAACGACGACGCGCTGAACGCTGATACATTGGCAAATGCATACGATGAAATGTGGGATATGGGACGCAAGCAGAAGGCGGATGCTTTGGAATGCATCAATCGCCTACCCAGTCTTCTTGATTTGCTGCGTGAAAGCATTTTATCTGCAGGGTGGCACAATTTCTCGTTTAAAGACAGCTACGAATTGGTGCACGCCCCGTTGCTACCGCTCCTCGAAAAAGACGACGGCTCCTTGCGACCGGCGACCCCAAATGCTCGAATTGTCTTGCTCCGATCTCTTCAAGACTTGATGATTCAACGACTAGGGGGCTCTCGCGGTGACGAGCCTCCCGCTGTGGAGTTTGATTCTTCGAGATGCGCTGAAACTATGACGCTTTCGGACGGAAACCGAACTGCAAAGCAATATACTGCGAAGCAGTGGGGAATGGTGATGGCTACCACCGGTTGCCCTCCTAACACTGGAATTCATGAGTGGGGTGTCCGTCTTGACCGCTGCGAGAAGGGGCATATTTTCCTTGGCGTTTGTACGAGAGATGCATCCGTGGCAACTTATGTTGGTGGTGACCGGCAGGGATGGGGACTCATCGGAACTCGAGCGCTTTGGCACGCCCGAAGCAAAGTCCGCGGCGACTATGGCGACGGGTTTACAACAGGTAGTGTTGTTCGTGTTCGACTGAACACGGATAGCGGAGCGCTTTCGTTCGGTGTTGGGGATAGTGACTGGGGTATTGCTTTTGACGGCTTGACGCAGCACGGCACCTTATATCCTGCAATTGGTCTGTACCAACGAGACGATCAAGTGACAATTCTGCCAGTCCAACCGACAGTGGATACAAGTTTTGCGGCATCTTTGGGTGGCGAGGCAATGGAACCCAAAGGAGTTGCGATTCCTGCTGTTCTCAAACCATTCCTGCATCATGCAGGAGCTTTGCTGGAGTCCTGCTGCTCATTTTTGTCAAGCCCTGCGCTGAATGAATTGAGCATTGCATCAGATCAGCAATCAGCTCTTACTGCAAGGCAAAAAATCGAGCGTGCGCGTGACTACGAGCTGTTGGTATCTTCGTACCCGTTGCTGTTTTCAATGGTAACTCCTCTCATCAGCTCCTTAAGCCTTATCCGGAACTACCACGGTTTGTCTTCGACAATGGCCATGACGTTTATGCCTTGGTGTATTCGTACCATGCAATGCATTGAACGTGTGAATCAGGCTCTTCGAGCACTGGCACCATCCATCGAAGAAGATGACGACGTTTCTCCTGGCAGCCTTGTGCTCAGCGTAGCTGGAGAATGGGAATTGAAGAGTGTGGCTGCTGGCAATATTCCGGCTCAGCAATACCACCTCACGCTTTCTCAAGGCAAGGATGGATCGATGCAAGGACGCAGCAGCGGCTCATTTACTACTGTGACATTAAACGGCGTCGCTCGGGGAACTAAAGTGTCGTTTGTGGAAACTTGGCGTCAAGGAGGCACTTGCTTGGTCGAGGGGCGTATTCGTGCTGACGGCACCGTATTCACAGGCAGCTACGAAGACACCAAAAGCCACACGAGTGGTTGCATTGTCGGGAACAAAATATCACAAGACACCAAAGACACGGATGGACGCCAGTGGGTGAGCAACCAACTCGTCATCCTGGAAATGGTAATTGCCAACTTACTGGGCTATTTAGGCCATGCATTGACGAGTTTAAAAAGTGATGATCTCCTTGTCGACAACGTGGGTACGGGTCCTGTCAGTCTGAATGATGTCGTCAAGGGTGATGAAGGTGATAGTGATGACGGCGACATGTCCAAGTTGGCATCTTCCGATTGCTCAATTGATGAATATGACGAATGGGTGAGTAGCTCGTTGCTTGAGGGTGGGTTGCCCCTGGATAGCGTACAAACGCATTTAAGCAGTGTGCTTGAGCGATGCTCAGATATTACTGGTTTCGGGTCTGCCATGGGCGCTGGTTCTTTACCTGTGCTTACGGAAGCTACCAAGACGTGGATGCAGTTTGTGTTGCCCAAGACGCTTATAACCCCTCTTCGAAATACCAACAATACGCCTGTGTCTACGGCTAGTGTGGATAATCCATTCTTGAAGGATCTTATCGATAACCGCGGTGAGGCAGCATCGTTGGATCGGTGGGTGTCCAAGCACGTTGGCGAGTCGCCATTTGTGCGGCTAGGAGGGGAGTCCATGAAGGCCACTCGACGTACCGTTTGCGCTGCCATGATATGGCATAGCGGCTTCTCCAACTCCATCATGAAGCATATTGATAATTCGCAGAGTGACTTCGCAGAAAGTGACATTCGACCACACGACAACTTGATGCACATCTGGCGAGCTGCGCAGCGAGTTATCGAGTGGGCGATCAGGGCAAAGAACTCGATGGGATCCTCTTACACAGTTGTGGCAGGGTTGGTGATTCGGAAGGCTCAGTTTTTGCTCGAGATAGAACCTAGCGCGAAAGCTTTGGCGGCTGCCGAGGCCGTATTTGCGCTGACGACTGTGGACAGCGGTACTCAGAGGATAGCATCCAAGTCAGCAGTGTATGAGTGCGCTGAGCGTATTTACAGCGATGTACTGGTGCAAGTTGCACGTTTTGTGGAAGCTCCTATTCGTGTGTCAACACTTCAGTCACGGATGCTAGGAAACTGCACTGCAGCATTCCTGCGAACAATTGGCATGCTATCCTTCAGAAATTTTGTCGGCGACTCCAGTAGTAATCATCGCGGAGTTTTGAGTGCGGAACGTCACGAAGTCATCCAATCTTCATTCGCATTGTCTAGTGCGCTGCAATGGCTGTCCCCAACACTGGCTAATTTTAAAGCCAACGGTGGTCGTGGCGCATCACTGGGCAAGGACTTCGGAGACTTCGGTGCTAGTGTAGTCCCGGCAGCTGTAACATCGTCTCAAGCCAGTACAACGGAGTCAACACACTACCTGAGTGGTCTTGGCGGCTGCGGAAAGCATTTGAAGAATGACCTGAGGGACTCATTTGAGTCGTTGTATGGATATCTGAGTGCCTCGTTATCCAAGGCCACATGGGCCCATGATGCCGATCTGCAACTGGTTATTTTGCTAGCGTGGGGAATCATCATCCAGCCAGATGATCATTCATTCTTGTCACGCGTTGGCATTTTCAGAGTGTTGCAGACTGTATTGGATGAGGCCCGCGGGTCTAGTGATATGACCTCAGCGGGAACTTCATCTGGCTTATCACGGAATTCTCCTGACGACGCGGTTTTGATTGCGGAGAACAAGAAGAAGATTGTCCAGGCTGCACTTAAAGTGGTACATCTGCTTGCCGCGCAAGTTGCCCATGCAAGCGATACAGCAGACGGACTTCTTAACGCATCCGATCTCCCCTCGACTCCAGGTCTCAGTTTGGGTTCCATTCCGTTGTTGCGCAAACCTTCAGGCCCCGAAACACTCGGCAAGTCCGTGTTCCACATGCTGTACACGGAGTTGAAGAACTCTTTAGAAGAGATGCGACAAACTCGAGGGAATATGGCTGCTAATGCTCCGCCAACAGCGTTTGTGACTGACCCGACGCAGTCTGGCGACCCGAGTACGTCTGGATCGGAAGCAGACTTTGGAGATGGTCTGGACGATGCTCAGGAGTATTGCTACCAGATCTGTTCACTGTTGTACTCGGTGAGCGGTTCGCCCGTTTGCAGGTCGCACCTTTCATCGTCTCGGTGGCTTCGGTTGCTGCTTGCGCTCGTCGATGTGAACTCGCCTCAGATACAGCGACGCATCCTAAAATTGCTTCGTCGGCTTCTGCCGTCCCTCGATCCATCTTTTATCAGGGTTCGATACGACGAGGTCGAAAGCTTTGACATGGATAGTGACGACGAGTACGAAGCTGATCAGGATGAGCCGGACCATGCATCCACGTTGATCAACTTCTTTGTGGGAATCGTGGGGATGAATAATCCGCCCAGTGTCGCTGAGGTGATGCTGCGTCGACGCGCAGATTCTGGCAGCGCTGAAGTCCCACGTCAAGGTGCAGGTTCAGATTTTAATCGTGGAGGCCTCGGTGCTGAAGTAGTACTGCTTCTCCGCTCGTTGTATGAGTCGGATAAGTGGGCAGAGTATTTGAATCTCGCGATTTCCGACGCTCTCGCCTCAATTCCCCTTGAGTGTGTCACAGAACAAGATAGAGCTGTAGCAGACACTGCAGATTCGGATGTGGAAATGGAAGACATGTCGAAAGTGGAGCCATCACTCGAAAGCTGGACGACGCAAACAACGAGTTATGTAAAGGCCTTGTCTGCATTGTGCATACTGGATGGCCATATTGAGGGTCTTCACGTCGGTGGAACAGTCAAAATTATGCCTCGCTCTGGTTCGTCTTTACAAGAGATTGCCTTCCGAGGTGCTAGAGGCGTAATTGTTGCCTATGAGCCGGAGAAGTCGGCAGCCGAAGTATTGCTGCGTGGGAGCCGCGTGGATGAGGCGAACGGTCAACAACAGTCCCTGGCCCCAAGTCGCTCTATACCGGTAAGTGATATAAGGTGAAGGTTCGATGAGAGGAACAAAGTACTTATCGTTTGTGTATATTGTTATTACAGACACGCCCAGTTCGTGTGCCTATCGATGATTTGCTTGCAGTCCCAGAGGTTGAGTTGCCAAACAAGGCGTTTTCGGACACAGTCTTGAAATCGTTGCTTGTGGAACGATTCCCGTACTTCTTGGTAGAAGTCAAGAAGTGCCTTATGGAGGTGAACATCGTTGACGCTCTCAACGAAGCTGACGAGGACGGTGAAAACGATGGAGATAGCGAAGATGACGATGATATGTCCAATGATGGCTCTTCGTCGCCATCGGCGATGGATAGCGAAATGCCCAGTGGCGCTGGCGTTGAATCTGATTCTGAAGCCAACGGATCTCCCCGTCACCAGAAAAATAGCGCTGAGTCCGCGTCACGAGCGGAACCTACTGACGTTATGGCAGAGATGGAGAAAGAATCACGACTTCATCGAATGCTGCTTTGTCAGCATGGCCTTCGTGCTGCTGCTACGTTGCTGAAGAATGATCATTGCGCTGCGACATTCATCCGTGGTGTCGGCCCTAATGGTCTGAAGGATTTGCTGACGGTTGCCATTTCCGAGACGCCTACAACCGCAGGAGTCGGAGATATTTCCTCTCTGGAAGAGAGCTGGCTAATGCTGTGGTCTCGCTGGTACGCAATTAGAAGTGCTCACGCAGCACCATCGCCCCCGGTAGACACCAACGGCGGGAAGAACAAGGCAAACGATGCTGTGGTAGCCGACAACACCTCAGGACCAATGGTCCAGCAAATGATGGAGATGGGATTCCCGAAGGAATGGTGCGATGTTGCTTTGGCTCGCTGCTCTCAGAATGTTGAAGCTGCAATCAATTTCTGCTTCGAGCACAGTAGTGACATGGAGCGCCTGGTGGCGGAGTACCGATCAAGCCGAGGATCTGGTGCAGATGGAAACTCGAAGTCTTCTCGAAAAGACGATTTCGAAGCAATCAGTCCTTTACTGGAGCAATTATCTGAGATGGGCTTCCCTTTCAACTGGTGCAAAAAGGCACTAGCTGCAAACAGGAACAACGTAGACGCTGCTTTAACGTGGATCCTATCTAATGGCGAGGCGTTGGAAGCGGAAGATAGACGAGATGAAGAAACCAATCTTCGCGCTTCAGGCGGAGATGCTGCAGAAAATGCTCCGAGTGCTATTCCCGACGGCGACGATGCTGTGCTCATGCCGAACCCGCTTCGAGCTGTAAGTGGTCAGGCCTGCATCGAAGAACACGATTTAATGGTGGAAGGCTTGGTTGGTGGCGGCTTCGCTAGCGTTGGCGCACCCGATTGTCTCGTTTCAAGCGGTCGATGGTACTACGAAGCAATTCTTCACACAAACGGCTGCATTCAAATCGGCTGGGCCGACGTAGCGTTCTGCGGTGCTGCTGATCGCGGAGATGGAGTTGGAGATGGTGCGCACTCATGGGCATACGACGGATGGAGACAACAGCGGTGGCATGGCCGTTCGTCACCTTGGGGGTCTAAGTGGAAACAAGGAGACGTTATCGGTTGTGGTATCGATGCAGATGCAGGCACCATCATCTTTAGCTTGAATGGCAAGATGAGATCGGCTAACATGGGTGTCGCTTTCCGGGCTATCGACTTTGCTCGCGGTGTGTACCCGTGTGCAAGTTTCAACCGTAGAGAGCGCTTGCAGTTCAATCTCGGTGGATCCCCTTTCAAATACCCCCCACCGCCAGGATTTCAGCCGATCTTGAATGTGCTAAGTGACACCTACGACCTTAGCTCGGTACCCAAGGGCTTCGATGTGATTGGATCCCGAGAAGACTGCTTGGAAGAAAGCGTAGGTGAAGAAACGTACTCAAGTGATACCAGATACTTCGCACGGGACATGCATCCGTCAATGCTTCGGAGCTCTGGTCACAACCGCAGTAGTGGTTTTGCCTCTGGCTCCGGCGTGACGAAGGCGGATGCCTTGGCCGAGATCAAGGCCCTTCCCGATAACCGAGTGTACGTCGAGCTGCTAGTGGTCACGCGTTCGCTTGCAATCCTGCAAGCAAGGCGAGCTCTGTTGACATTGCTAGCTAAATGGCCGACATCAGTAGTGGGATCGTTCTCAATTGCAACATGTTTATCTGGGGGAGATCCGCTACATGCTGCCACTGAGAGAGAGGATTCGGCACGATTCGTCGACTTCATCAAACTCATTGCGAGTTTGAGTGCTCTCCACGTATCCAATGCCCTGCCCAGCACGTCGCTGACACTTCCCGACAGTGATGCCCTTCATCTTCTGGATTGTGGGGCTACCGGCCGATTTGCACTGGGCTTGCTTTCTGGAGTTGTACAATCGGCACTGAACAGCGCTCTCGCGACGATTACGTCTGGCGCATGTGATCGCAATCCCCTGGTGGATACGATTCTCTCGTCAATTTCTTCGGAGGTCAAAAGAGCTTCCCAGCGCCAGTATGCTAGAATCCCATGGAATACATCGGAGGCTGCCATTACTGCAACTCTCCTGCAGATCACAGCCGAAGCAGGTCAAACATGGTCCGATAAGGAAGTGCTGAACCACCCTAACCTTTTCCTTGCGGAGTGGATCAGTGGGTTGCTGCTAGAATCTTTGGAGGAGCACAAGGGGAGGCTTTCGTTACCTGTGCATGACCAAATTCGGCAGCAGTTGCTGCAAGCTTGGGTTTCTTCACTGAAGTCCCCGAGTATGTGTGTCAAAGAGCGAGGTGCAACCATCCTTGCTGGAATCTTGCAAGATATTCTACCCGAAGCAAGTGGAATCGCTGATGAAACTGATATCGGGTGTATTGATGACGAAACCAAGAACCGGCTGAAATTGGCGTTGGACGTGCTTCCATTGCAGCGTCTTGTCGATCTCTCACAAGAACGCATTCTCCGCGAATACCCAAACGTGCCTGTATGCTCAAAGTACGTTGAAAGCCTTGTAGAGCTCGTTTCTGCTGCCGGCTTGGTGATGAGTGCGGTTGGACAGTCTACCGATAAACTGTTTGAAAGCAGCTCGTCCCTGCAGTTACAGGCTTGCAAGCGAATCGAGGTCGACCTCGAGCCGATTGATCAGAAGGAGTATGAAGAAGTAATGGCCGCGAAGAAACTTCTGCAGGCCCAACAGGCGCAACAAGCTGCTGATGAAGCTCTGAATCAGGAAAAACTTGCCGCAGAGCGAGCGGCGGCTGCAGAAGCTGGAGTTGAAAGAGATTCGTCTGAAAGTCTAGATGAGGCGAATGCAGTGGCCATCAATGGTGATATTGCAATTCAAAATTCCGAGGATGACGCTAGCTCTATAAGAAACAGCGGCGTCAGCAACATGGAGGTTGACAATAGTGATTCCGAGGAAGCCCCGGATATTACGCTGTCCGCAATTGCCAACATGGTAACAGAGGATAGTGACGTGATGGCAGCCACGGCTGCGATTGCTGCAGCGTCTGGCGACCGACTGGGCATCAAGGGACCAGGGCGAAGAACAAAACTGCCCATGCCTGAGCTGCTTCAGGAGAAGCCTAATGCCACTTTTGAGTTCCGCTTACCGGAGAAAGATCCTGTCTTCGACACTTCTATGCTGAACACACACGAAATCGACGTGCTGGAAGCCGCAAAGCGGGGTATCATGAGGGAGGAACCGAGAGGCTGGAAACATGGTAATGACGTAGGAGTGCTAGCTGACTCTCACACACAGCTATGGAGTGGCACATTGACACAGTTCAGGTTACGCCAGAAGCAAGAGGAGACCAACCAACCCGAGTTGAAGGTTGGGTGCAAGGTGATTCGCGGGCCTAACTGGAAGTGGCGCGACCAAGACGGTGGCGAAGGCAGCGTGGGTGTTGTTGAGGGCGTGTCACCTTGGAGCGGAGTGGATGGCGAAGGCATGTCCGTGCGCTGGCCTAACGATTCGTTGTACACGTATCGCTGGGGTGCAGACGGTAATTTCGACCTAATTCACGTAGAAGTGGATGAAGAAGGCAACATCACGCACCAGCACCCTACTCCCAAGGCAAAACAGGAGGATGAGGGGTCGTTCGGATCCGAACTGCACCTCGGTGTGCTACTGAACCTCTTTGTTGACGAAAACGTTACGGCTGCGGCAAATGCTGAGGCCGTGAAGGTGGCTGGCCTAATGGAGTGGCCAGACTACGGTGCAGCTGTTCGCGTCGTTGGTCTGAGATATCCTGACGGCTCTCTTTGCGTCCAAGAATTACAGCTAACACGCGGCAACCCCGACATGGGCTGGATGCTTCGCTTTGGAACGGAAAAATGGCAACCGGGAACGAAATATATGCTGCACCCGTTTAAGACGCCAGACTCCCCGGTTGACGACGATACTTCGAAGGTTGATACACTTCGCGGCGAATACACGCATGCTGGTGTGAAGGGTGGAGAACTTGTTGAAATCCGGGGCGAGCTTCAAGTATCAACGAAGTATCTGTTCACGATGGACCACTACAACCACTTCTCAACGCTTGGCATTTCGTCTGATGGGCTGTCGGTCACGTGTCACAATGGCGAGTCGCGGAACCTTGCGCTTGGGACGGTGGGATTCACAACTGGTGTTCATTACTGGGAGGTCCACATAGAGCAAGCCGAGTTCGGCAGTGTGTTCATTGGTGTGTGCGAAAAGGCAGGTCCACCCGGTTCCCAGGCTGCGCTGTCGAGCCGCTTGAACAGGTGGCACGGATGGGGCTTTGTGAACTTCCGTGCAACGTATCACAACAGCACAGAGCGCATCTATGGTGATCACTTCAACGCAAGCGATACCATCGGCGTACGACTCGACATGGAGCAGGGCAAGCTGTCATTCTTCATGGACGGAATCAAGTTTGGCGAGCACATCGTATCAGATCTGGGCGTCGCTTTCGAGAACATGAAGGGCGAGCGCAACTCGCGTACGTTGTACCCATGCATCGGTATGCGCAAGGGCGGAGATCGTGTGACGCTGAACCAAAAGTGGATCTCGATGCCTGGAGTGTCTGCACGCCAGATTCTATCGGACGCTGTAGATGTCAGCAAGTCGTTGCATTCGTGGTATGTTTCGATTCAGCAAGGAAAAACTGCAGCCAGCACTGGATCGTCAGCAAGTGGACCCTCTTCGCCATCTTCTCGTGGGGCTGAGGCAATGGCTTTCTCTACGCCAACGACTCAGGGTGCTCGGGTGAAGCTGCCGGAAACGCTGCTCAGGGAGAGTTGGTCCGAATGGAAGCGGTGGAGTGACAATCACTGGCAACGGTGTCATGTGCGACCACGCGGAATTTCTGTGGACTTTGACACGTCGCCTGTTGCTTGCATCCGCGCCAGCAACGCTGCTGGCCTTGGTGCTCCATTCTTGGCTGGGGATCGTGTGCGTATGTGCTCAAAGTGCGGACAAGAGTTGAACCAACCCGAAGAAGCTGTAATCTTGGGTGTGTACCGCGGCTTCCTCTGGTACCGTACCGAAACACAAGGAAATGAAGGCGCAGACGAAGGGCGTGCGTGGGCCTGGTATTGGTCTCCAAGTGAGCTGCCCGAGCTCCTTTTGATTCGTCGTGGCGGCAAGGATATGACACTGATTGAAAACAGCGCAATGGACATGTCGGATTACGAGAATGCACCCGAACACAGTCCATTTAAGCCCCGTTCGACATTGGAAGAGCGTGCACAGACTGATTTTGATGCTTTTGTCGAGCTAGCTACGCGAGCTCATACGACCACGTCGGATATGCAGTTGGTGGAACGCCTGAACGCCTGTTGTGCAGCAATCGGACTGGACGTGACGAACCTAAAAATTACGGATGTAGTAACCCCGGTGGAGATGGAGGACAGCAGCACAAACCCGGTGCGCGGACGCTCCCGGACGCATTCGTTGGTGGTGGACGATTATTTTACATCGCCAGCTTTGAAGAATATCAGTGGCGCTGAGTTGCGTGCGCGCACAGCGGTTCTGCGGGTTCTGAACAGCAAAATCCTTCGGGTGCTTCCGATCATTGCTATTCAGCCTGACGATGGCAGTAGCACTCAGTCGATTGAAGTTGCAGGCACTGCAGGTGGTTTCACCAAACTCTCGGCCGAATTCTTGTCGACAAGCCTGAAGTTGCGTTCACTACGACGATTAGTTTTCACGAGCACGAAGCGTGCCTTCTGGGACGATGTACTACGTGCGACAACGACGAGTACACCGCTCCCGTCCGACGAGTATGAGGACCCACGTGAGATTCGCGTTATTCGCATTAACCGCATTCAAGCGCAAGCGTCAAAGCTGAGTTTGCTGTCTCAACCAGGTGATCGCTTGCGTCGTTCGGTATTCGGCCAGCTCTACCGAGAAATGCGCGCGTGGAGCGACAGCTTCTTCCGTCGTGCCTACTGCGGGAAAGGCCACGGCGGTCAGCGTCGTGCTTTCAAGGTTAAATTCCTGGGTGAGGGTGTGAATGACTACGGTGGACCGTATCGCGCAGTCTTCGAGCAAATTGTTGACGAACTGCAGATGGACAACGTGGAGTTGGCGAAGGGCGAGCAGGGCCTGCTGCCATTGCTGATCCCGTGCCCGAACCGTCGCAGCGCTACAGGTATTAACCAGGACAAGTTCTTGCTTAACCCGTCGTGCGGCACCGCTTTGCTTGCGAACGGGCCCATGGCACTGGATCTGCATCGGTTTTTGGGAAAACTGATTGGTACAGCAGTGCGTCACGGTCTGCAGATGGGACTGGATCTGCCCTCGCTCGTGTGGCGGCCATTGGCGGGGCTTGACGTCAGCCGAGCTCACCTCGAAAGCGTCGATGTGGCGGTGGCTAACAATCTGACGCGCGTTGAAGAGCTCAGCACGGATACTG
Organism: Phytophthora pseudosyringae; assembly: GCA_019155715.1. Lineage (NCBI taxonomy): Eukaryota > Oomycota > Peronosporomycetes > Peronosporales > Peronosporaceae > Phytophthora > Phytophthora pseudosyringae. Next base: position 115,382 of record JAGDFM010000043.1, read on the forward strand.
AGGCAGCAACCCAGGAGGCAGAAGAAGTTCTAGGCTACTTGACTCTGTCGACGACGTTGAGCGACGGTGTTGAGGTCCCCCTGGTTCCACAGGGCGAAAAGATGCTAGTGACCCTGGAAAACCGTGAGCTGTATGTGCAGCTCGTGGAGAAAACGCGGCTTACGGAGAGTAGCCAACAGCTTGCTGCGCTTAAGGACGGTTTGGGGTCTGTACTCCCCATGGAGCTAGCGCCGTTGTTCACGCCGCGAGAACTTGAGGTGCTGATCTGTGGACGTCGCGAGGTAGACGTGGATCTGCTGCATCAATGCACGGAGTACAGCGAGGGAGCCGACGAGGCGATGCCGCACGTGCAGCACTTCTGGGAGGTGCTGCGCGAGTTGACCAGCGAGGAAAGGACGTCCTTCTTGCGCTTTGTGTGGGCTCGCAGTCGCATGCCCAATAGCGCCAAGGACTTCCCCATGAACTTCAAGCTGCAGACCGCTCAAGACCCGGGCGCTTCTAGCCAGCCGGACCTGTATTTGCCTCACGCACAGACGTGTTTCTTCGCACTGCGGCTCCCAGCCTACACGAGCAAGGAGGTGTTGCGGACCAAGCTGCTGTACGCGATCCAGAACTCGCCCAACATGGACGCCGACGTGCGGCTGCACAACGCCGAAGGTTGGGCAGACGCCTAAACTGCTCTAGTCCGTCCAATTGCATGATCTACATAGCTTCACATTTACATGACAACAACAGTCTTTTTGATTCGTGCTGCGTGGAGGTACTTGTGTTCGTCCAGGTGGCAGGTTCTGAGCTTGGAAACATGTCCGAAGGCAGTTGGTCCATGTACGTCGGTGCCGTTGCGATTGGACAAAAACGTCACAATCGGATCCTCCACGTCATGAGACATCGCGTGCTCGCGGCGCTGCTAGCGCTGCACGCCGCAGCGCTCTACTTGTTCACCACAGGCTTCTTCCTCACTCGGTTCGAGGTGTCGGACCTCAGCAGCTGTCAAGCGTCTCCGTCCGATAGCAATGCCGTACCAACGCACCTCCGTGGCGGCCATGAAGACCTTTCAAGCTCCGACGACGGTGCCCCCGAAGGCTGTTGGATGCCTCGACGCTTCCGCCGCGTCGTTTTCGTGGTGATTGATGCGCTCCGATTCGACTTTGCAGCCACCGGATCAAGTGCACAACGATCGACGTTCTATAGTGATCGCCTGCCGATTCTCAATGAGACTTTGACCAGCGAGCCTGAGCACGCGCTGCTGCTCAAGTTCGTGGCCGATCCGCCCACGATGACCATGCAGCGACTCAAGGGATTGACTACCGGATCGCTGCCGACGTTCCTGGATATCAAGGACAATATGGCAGCTAGCAGTCAGATTGTCGAGGACAATTTGCTGCGTCAACTGCGCGCTCAGCAACGTGGTGTAGTGTTCATGGGAGATGACACGTGGGACTCACTGTATGCGAGGGAGTTCACGAGGAAATTTGCCTTCGACTCGTTCAATGTGAAAGATTTGCACTCGGTGGATCGCGGGGTAACAGCGCATTTGTTTCCAGAGTTGCAGAATCCGGACTGGGACTTACTTATCGCGCACTTTTTAGGAGTGGACCATGTTGGACATACGCATGGACCCAGCTCCGCCTTCATGGCTGAAAAGCTCGATGAGATGAATGGCTTACTGAAGAAGTTGCTGCAAACGCTCAAGAACATGCCGGATGGAGATGACGTGCTACTGGCTGTGCTGGGGGACCACGGCATGTCGGCTGACGGTAACCACGGCGGCGCTAGTGACGAAGAGACTGGTGCTGCGCTGTTCCTCTATAGCAAGGCGTCGCTAGTTGCTACAGGAGGGGCACACAGCAACGAGGAGGCGGATGGGCTGAAGAACTATGCTGAGAGGATACGTGACAGCTCTCGAGAGGTGCCACAAGTGGACCTTGTTCCCACATTAGCGCTGCTGATCGGCCTTCCGATACCTTTTGGTAACCTAGGCAGCGTGATTCCGTCGCTGTTTTTCATTCCCCCGTCATCATCTGAGAGGGGAGAAAACAGCGCGTTGGCCGCATTCCAGACATTGAACCGGGCCCTGCGTTTAAATCTTGGTCAGGTACGGCGTTATCTCTTCAGGTACTCGTCCGCATCCAAACTACCTGAACGAGCGTATGACCAGCTGGAGAAACTCTTCGAGGATATCAAGCGTGTCGAAGAGCAACTTGAACTCGCGCAAGGAAGTGAGTCAAACGCTGCCTACTCGAGGGCAGATCTTCCGCTGCTATTGCGTCTCCACGAAGATTTGGCGAAGCAACAGCAGAACTATCTGCGCGAAGCGCTATCGTTGGGACGTTCCATTTGGACACAGTTTGACTTGTGCAGCATGGCTTGGGGGCTGATGGTTCTCACGTGGGCCTTCGTTGTTGGCGCTGTATCCACTCGAGTTGCCAGTGCTCGTCCAGAAGTGGTTGACTTTTGGAGCCCTTCGCTTGGTGTTGTCGTGGCTATGGGTGGTTTGTTCTTCATTTGTCCGGCAAGCATTAGTCTACCGCTACTCCCTGCGGCTCCCATTTCGCGAGGGTTGGCAGCAGCATCGTGCACCGGTCTGATTGATATGACTTGGTATTTCTTGTTTCGAAGAAGAAGCAGAGCCCCCACGAGTGTTCAAAACCCACGAACATTGTTATCTTCAATTTCAGCGGTGGGGGTGGTGACCACTGTTATCGTGGTACTTCATGCGCTAGCACTGCTCTCCAATAGCTACATCGTTGCCGAGGACAACGTTATGCAATTTTTGTCAGCCACGACCGGGTTCTTCTTGCTCACATGCACACAGCGATTGAGCGTCAACCGGAATATCGCTACGGGTGCTGCGCTAGCTTTCATTTTTGCAGCTCGACTGAGCAGTGCGATAGAGCCGCCCAATATTATCAAGGCCACTGCGACGCTGGGGCGAACTTTTGCTCCGCTGGGTGCAATCGCTCTTCTCGCCATTGGCTCCTCCGTGGAGGTGACCAAATACAACGGGCAGAAGCAGTCTCTGATGGGCCGATTAATGCTCGCATCGGCGTTGGCGAGCTATTGGGTGTGCGCAATCTTTTGGGCTCTTTCGCCAATCAAGATGACTTTCTGGAGACTCTGGCTGCCGCGCTTTGTTTATTTGATCTTCTTGGGGACGATAGGTGGCCTCCTGGTGTGGACTGTACGGCAAGCTAAGCGTAAGAATGCCAGCGGGCTGGCAGGGCAGGTGACAAGCGAACATCTCCTCCTGCTCTGGCAGCTCGTTCCAGGATTTATGCTAGTGCTGGGTCCTACATCGCCGCTGACGGTGCTGTGCGTGGTGGTGCAGTGCCTCAGCTTTGCCTCCGTTGTCGCTTGCTGCCGATCCCCAGCGCCAACAACATTTGGAGACAATACACCGTGGGTGCTGCTCTGGGCATCGTTCTCCTACCAAGCGTTCTTCACTACGGGCCACACAAACACATTTACGAGTTTGCAGAACGCCGCGGGTTTTGTGGGCTTCGACACCTTCAACTTCTACGCTGCGGGAGCTTTGCTCGGCCTCAACACTTTCGGTTGCTTTGCAGTGGCGGTACTGGCGCTGCCTTGGCTGACCTTAAAACAGAACCAAGCGCAGTCTGGCGGAACGAACTTGCTCCTAGCATTCTCGGCCTACTTTTCCCTCAACGCGTTGGTTTCAACGCTGTTTGTCGCGCTGCAGCGAAGACACCTCATGGTTTGGGCCATCTTCGCGCCCAAGTTCATCTACGACGGGGTTGTATTACTGGTCGCAGAGTTCCTTCTGCTTCTACTGCTTGCTCCGTTTTCAAAACACCACAGACCCGATGCGATCACGTCACATAGACTAGAGTAAGTGATGAGTTTTTGGCAGCTTGCTATTACAGTCAAACGCTTCTTACGTACGAACATCTACACGAGCTATCACCGCATCGTCGTAGTCATAGCATGGACAATGGCGTCATTCAACTCATCGCTGTGCGCGGCATCGCTTGTACCTAGCTCACCGGAAGGCGCTGCAACTTCACGGATACCGTTGCACGAAACCATAACGCACTCACGCATACCAGAGCCGGTAGGTGGCTCGGTACCGACTGGCTCCTCGATGTAAAACCCTTCAGTAATAGTCTCCCATGGTGGCGGTGCCAGTGGAATACTGCTTGGAACAGTAATCCCTTCGCTAGCACAACTCGCAACCAGCTTCTTGAATAAAGTTTCCCGCACGTTGCAGCTTGAGCACAGCAAACACGAGTATACCATCAACGCGTCGTCAGCTTCTGTTCGCGCGGGGTATTTGGGAGTGAGTAGCGAGAAAGCTCCACAATTTGCGCAGTTGCAGATTACGATGCGACCCTTGTGCTGCTGGTACAGGCGCGCTACCAATGACGACAGCAGAGTCTCCATCGATGCAACCACGTCGAATTGGTAGGCAGCGTCCGCCACGTTGGATGACCCACGCGGTAGCAACTTCATCGTAATAATCCTAGCTCGGCTCGAGTGCATGGAAGTGCCAACGGCGACGACATCTGGAAGCCATCGGGTAATGGCTATCGGATTTTTACCATCGCTGGCGGTAAATCGTTCGATTAATTCGCGAGACTACAGATATTACACAACGTCACGCCACGTTCAGCATCACCTGGAAAAGAAGAAACGTCCCAGACAGTTATCACACCACATACCTTGACTTCTACGTTTGCTGGGACACCGTCAATACCGAAGTGAAGATCAAGTTCTGCCGCTTCTTTTGCACTCAGTAGCACTCGCACACTGATACTTCGTCCAGGTTTCTGCTCCGTAGCATATTCAAATCAAACGTCCACGTTAGTAAATCGAGGCGAACGTGAGAAATCCTACCCAGTATCGTACCTGAGGGCTTGATATCTGCGTTTGTGAGGTGGAGCGTGCAACGAGAGCATCCACACGGTCAGCATCATTGCCTTCTCGTACGAGCAACTCTTCCTCCTCAAAGTCGCGCATGAAGTCACTTGCCGTATATTTGCGACTACGCTTTCGGGTCTTGCCGGTGCTGGAGTCATCACTGTCTTCCTCTTCAGATTACAGGATACGCTGTCAGGCTATAAACTAATAGTAAAAGCCACAAGGATTACGTACCACTGGTTGTAACTTGGTCCTCGCTCTGCTTCCTTTCCCTTTTCTCCTTCGTTACGATAACATCGCGCTGTGTTCTGAAGTAGTCGTCAACAGTTCGAACTGGCGGTCGGGCACCTTGCGAGCCTTCGCTGCCTACGGGTGGGCTTAGTGAACTGCTCTCTGTCCCGTTTCCAGCAGTATTATTTGGGCGATTGTCCTTTGTCGGCAACGTGGACGGTGGATTTTGTATTTCGACAAAGTGAGCAGGGACAGCTTGAGATCGAGGCAATTGCGGGTATCCCATAACCAGCTTCGGGCTCTTCACAACGATGCCGCTCTGGATTCGAACTCGGGGATACACGGGGGGTTCCACAGACTTCCCCCACATACTGCTCTTGAAGACGCTGCGCTCCATGCCCCCATCCAGCATCATCAACATGCGCCGATTATTCATGCTGCTAACCTCGGCGTCGCTCCAGCGCTGGCCGTCCAGCTCAACTGGTTCGCCCAAGTAGAACAGCACCTCTCGTCTGTAGTCCGGTCGGCGCGCGATGGGGTTGAACTCCACCTTCAGGTACGCAAGCCTCGGCAGCCTCGTCAGCAGCTCCACTTCCGTGAAGTCATCGATCAAGTTGTGCGACACATCCAGTCGTTCCAGCGCCGTGAGCCGTTCGAGCCCCGCCAGCGACGCGACCCGATTGACGGCCAAATCCAGCTCCCTCAAGCCCCGCAGCGACTGTATCGGCGGCACTTGGCTCAGCTGGTTATGGCACAACTTCAGCACCTCAAGCGACCTCGTGGCCAGCTCGGTCTCCACCTTGTCAATCCTGTTCCAGCCCAAGTCCAGCGTCCGGACGGCTCGCAGCAAGTTCACCGACTCGTCCAGCACCTCCAGCTCGCAGCAGTTCATCTGCAGCTTCAGCAGCTTCCTCCACGGCTTCGTGGCGCCTCCCTTGGGCGCCAGCATCTCCCTCAACGTCGCCACCTCGGTGTGCTCAATGTGCAGCTCCTTTAGCTGGCTAGCAAAGTAGTGGACGTTCTGCAGAGCCCCGACCTCCGTGCTCAGGGCCTCAATGACCCGCAGCGAGGGGAAGATGTCCACCTCAACGGGGCCTGCCCCCTCCTCCGCCTGCGACTGGTGCAGCCGCAGCCGCTGCACCTCCCGCAGGATCGTGGACAGCTTGAGCACTTGGATGTGCGCGCTGGCCTTGACCTTGAGCTGCAGCTGCGGCTGGATAGTCCAGGCCTGCACCACGCCCGTCTCGGCGTCGCGCTTGGGCACCAGCGCGTCGTGCAGGCGGAAGGCCAGGCGGTCCACCTGCGCAGCGCTCAGCACGAGGAACTGCTGGGCGAGCGACGCCGCGTGCTGCTGCAGCGTCTCCTCCAGCGTCTTGAGGAAGGCCTCCTCGTCCAGCGAGTTGTCCACGGCCACCCCGTGGTCCACGCGAGCGACGGGCGCGGCGCGCTCCGCGCCCGCCGCGCCCACCAGCGCGCGCACTTCAAGCCGATCCATTTCCGTCGGATCGTTAAGTTCGCAAAATGAAAAGTTCGAGGGCCTCCTGGAACTTGCGATCTGGAAACTGCCTGATACGTGCACTGCACTAGCTGTCCAGACACATCTGAGTTGGCTAGTTCGCAACGCACTTAGTCGTCGTGATCCGCACTTAGCATGAAAGGGGAGAAAATCGGTGCGAGAAATCTCCCACAGTCCGAGCCGAAGCCACCCCGCGCGCGCCCTCCGTCACGCGGCCTTCAACCCCGGACAGCACAGGGCAGAGCCAGGGGCTGAGCGTCACAGCCCAAGACAGGAAGGACGGCAGGCGACGACGGCCAGCGGCGGCGGAAGCGGAAAAGCGTCGCACGCAGCAGCAGCAGCAGCCGCAGGAAGAAGCCCAAGGCTTGCCGCAACTTGATCGCGCGCAGCAGCAGCGACAGTAGCGCCAGCAGCTGCAGCAACTTAAGCAGCAGCAGCAGTTCGGGGCTGGGCGACCACCGCAGCCTCGCGACCGCCTGCACGATACCCGGCCCACCACCGAGCCCCAGCCAGAGCCCCTCGACGAGCAGCGGCGGGCCGGAGAAGAAGCTGCACGTGCGCTCCATGGAGCGCGCCCCCGCCCAGGACAAGGACAGCCAGAAGCGCCGCAAGAAGAGCCAGGAGGGCTCGGGAGCCCACGACATGGAGGACGAGGAGCTCGAGCTCTTCCACGTGGTGCAGGAGGACCTGCGCCAGAAGTCCACGGTGGGCTGGCAGAACGCCGTCAAGGTGCTCAACTCGGCCTTCCAGCACATGGACCGGCCCGAGAGCCAGGCCTTCCTGGACGACTCGTTCCAGAAGATCGTCAGCATCATGCTCGACCAGCAGTGCGTGCCCGTCCTCTTGCCCCGCCCTTGTCTGTTGTTGCTGCTGGCTGCTTTTTCGCTAACATGTTTCGTGTGCGTGTGTGTGTGCTCATCGGTTGCTTGTGTTGCTTGCTGCAGTGCCAGCAAGATCGGGTCCTTTGAAAAGTCGTGCGTGACGCAATGTTTGTCGCTGGCGGTGCCGCTGGTGATCGCACAGATGAAGGCGGGCAAGTATTTCCAGGCGCTGCCGGTGGTGACCATGATCTTCAGCAAGAAGAGGACCTTTTACAAGGATCTACGCACCTCGGCCATGATTGGCAGCTATTGGAACAAGGTGCCCGGGTCGCCCGAAGTGCGTGCGCAGTGCATTGAAGCGTTCTGCGAGATGAAGGGATTCCACTTGCTGCTGAGCACACTCGAGCTACTGATGCAGAACCACCATGAAGGCGACGAGCTGGAGGCTGCGATGGACAGCGAGGAAATCCGTATCTTGCTGCAAGCGCTGCTGGAGTTTCGAACATCCGTTCCGGAGAACATCTGCACCAATATTTCCGTGTTGATTATGACGTACTTCACCAAGATTTCGGATTCGGTGCTGAAGAAGGAGTCGAGTGACGCCGTGGGAGCCGTGATCGGCATCATTCGGAGGTTGGTGGATGCAGGTATTGTTTCGTCCGAAGCTATCAATGCGCTGTGGCTTGATATTACGGAGAGATACGTGCAGTCGACTTCACTGCCTCTGCGACTCTTCGGCTTGGAGCAAATAAACCAAATTGTGAACTGTGCCCGAGCATCGCGAGCGTATCCGCCACGATATTTTGTCCGCAACGCTGGCACTGCTTCCGTCAACGGTGTGTACACGTTGAAGGCTAATGCCACGTCGGCAACGTACGTATTCCGACAGCAAGAGACGGGCCAAGTGTTTACGCTCTTCTGCTGCACCATGAAAAGTGGCTTGAAGTGGTGGTTCATCTCGGAGGCTGACAAGATGCAGCCTGGATCAGACCAAGATATTGATTATTACCAGCACCAATCACAGTACGAAGAGTACTTGCCCCCGACGCACAACTGGATTCCCACGGGAAAAGGAGAGGGCCCGGCCCCTGAACTTATCGCTGAAAGCGTTCAGGAGAATGGCGATGAGGATCACAGCCGACTGGACTACATATTGAGTGCTTGGGTGGTGGAGAAAAAAATTCTGGAAGAGATTTTTGGCGACAGAATCCATCGTGAGATTGTGTCGCGTAGTGCATTGCTGGTGAAGTTCTTAGCGGAATCCAACAAGCTGGACGCCCACTCTATTGATGTGATTTGGCAGTCCTGTATCCAAAAAGACCAGACACTGGTGCACGAAATCCACAACCTACTAATCGCTACGGTGCCATTTTTGTCGAACGAGCTGCTATTGCATCTGGTGGAAAGTATCCATGCATCGCTATTGCGAAGCCTGGAAAAGGACGAGTCTTTCCCAGAGCTGATTTCGTTCTTGCAGCGTTTGGCGACTAACTCTCCGAGCTTCCTCATGGAGCGTAACGTGAACGTGACGACGGCGATTTTGCAGCTGCTCTGGTCTATTCAAATGCACTGTAGTATCGTTAACATTCGGCTAAGCAGAAGTTTGCGTGATTTTTTCCAAGAGGGGCTACGGAGCGAATATGGCGAGCCGCTGCGAAAGGCATTCTTGAACGAGTGCATTGAGGGAATCAAGAAGTCTTGCTCTCTGTCAAGCTCAGCGCCAGATTCTGGTACGTCTCCCACCTCCACATTGATCCCCCCGGCACCTGGCAGCAGCAGCTCAGTTACATCCGTTACTTCAGCGGAGCTATCTAACAAGGATTCAACAGCCTCCAAATCCTTGGAGCTGCTGAAATTCCTGATCGACTCGTATCGAATGGATCAGGCACTCGTGGTGGAATCGCTCAATTCAGAGCACGGGCTTGTAAGTTTGTTATTTGACGAACTTGCGACTTTTGTGGCGCGGAGTACGGATAAGCAGTCCCCAAACTATCGCACGGCTATCGGCCACCGTTTAGAATTAATTCACTACATTCACGTGAAGTCGCCAAAGCTGGAACTCTCGATCCCGCAGATTGAACGCCTGTGGCAGGTGCTTTCATCGTCACCTACTGAGCGCGAGTTCTGCTTGATATTTTTCAACCAGACGAGCATGCGCAGTCATCAACAAGGTGGGGCAGCACCTGGTACGAGCACAGTCGGCGGGTCAATTAGCTCGGCCTTCAACTTGGACGTCTGCTTCTACGTTTTCAACGAGCTTTTGTGCAAGCAAACCGATTTTCGAACGCTAGGATGCATGGGCTACAAGTGTTTTAATACCTACTTCGTAGGTCTAAATGCCCGACAGAAATTGATGCAACGCACCGAAGAATCGTCGGAATCTAGCACGCTGAATCTGCTCGGAATGGATGCTCTGTGGCGTATCGCATTTGAAGCTCCTCTTGAAGTCGCCGAAATGGCTACGCGTGAGTTGCTTCGGGTTTATGAGCGATCGTCGGACCAGCTTACTCACGACGGTGACAGCGAGTCAGATAAGGGTGTGAAAGATTTCTTGGCGCGTGTATTTAAACAGCTGTCTACAGTGGATGACAGCTCACCGGACTCACTGAAGTTAGTGCAGCAATGCTCGAGTCTATTGGCTGGGCTAGTGTCTAGTGCTCGCAAGAAGCAGACTTTTGTCCCACATGGTCTAAGCGGACGTGGGGCGTACTTTACAATCAAGGTCACTGCTCAGCGGATCCCTTCATCCAACACGAGTGGGGCGAGTGCTTCGGCGACAGCAGGCTCGAGCCATGACAATGTGCGAACGATGCAGGCATCAGCGTACTCAAACCAGACGCTGTTGCAATTCCGAAAGCAAATAGAAAAGCTGGTGGGCCACCCCATGCAGCAGACGAAGATTCTTTCGTCTGGGTCGCCGATCACGGGCGACCAAAAGACGCTAGCAGATTTGCAGATTGCGGAGTCCAGTGAGTTGCGCGTCCTGATGTTCAACTCGGTTGTGCAGCGTTCTAGCTCCAGTGTGGTGGACCAGGATCAATCGATGGCTTCGGCTGGAAAGGAATCGCCGTCTTCTACTTCGCCCTCCTCGTTTAAGCACCACCCTGGTTTAGTGATTTCTCGTGATGCCTCGTATTTCGGAATTCTGTTCCGTGTACTCGACATTGTGGAGGGACATTCTGTCCACGAATTGCTGTGGGCCTTTTTGAAGCAGATCCCTACTAGCGAGGAGCTTCTGAACCGTGTTTCCAACATTGGCACGGCTGAGACGAGTGGCGGAGATGTTAATATGAGCTCCCTCTCGGATGGCCCAGCCAATGGTGGAAGCAAACCCGATTGGTCATCTTTGATGAAAGGAATATCGTCCCACCAGGCAATTTACACGTTGCAGATTATGGATGCGCTGCTGTTGCCTTCAGATGCCGCTAAGATCTCGTTTGCACAGACGTACCTACAGCGCTTCATTTCTGGGGGTGGATTTCACGAAGTGCTATCGTATTTCATTAACGCAAACTTCCACGAGAGCTCCTTCAATGAAGGTGCTGCAGTGGCTCTTCGTATCCTGAAGTTTTGCCTTTTCGACTCGGGCCATGATAATGGGCTGTATTCGGCTACAGCAAATGGAGAAGTTCCAGCTGAGGTGCTTTCTGGGAGTGATTCGCAGACTGGATCAGGAGAGGATGCAGAACCCCCTAGGGCAAAAATTATTGTGGAGCAAAATCGCTATGATCAGTTAGTGCTGAAAATCGCGGAGCTCGTGGTATCTGAATACACGCGCGTCGAGGAGAAGACACCTGCGAAAAAGGCGGCGTATCGTATTTTGATGGATGCTGTGAAAACCGTGGAGTCGATTGTGTCCATTGCCCATGATGCAGCGGCCAAGTACATCAAGGCGCTGGAGCCACATGCTATCATTGTCAATATTTTTACGAAGTTTGAATCGGAACAGGTGCGGGACCAGTGGCTCTCATCGCTAGAATCCGTTTGCAAGGCGTCCGACGCGGCGGCTGAGGTGGTCTTTGAGGAATGTATTCAATCCATTGATCGAATCGAAAGTGTGACTGCACCATGTGATCAGTACACGCGGATGCTTTGCTCTTTGGCGCGACTTGAGGGCGGTTCGTCGTCTTCGCATTGCCAAAAGCTGGCCCAGGCAATTGTGGCGAAGTTGCGTCGCGGCTTTTCGAGCAAATTCCTAGCCTGCAATGAACGTTCGGGCGAAGTATTGATCGGCTTTTTGGAGTTCTTGCGTGAAGTGCTGGCGGTACATGCTGACGTACGAGCCGGGATCGCTCGCGAGATCGTAGACGTCGTTTACGAGGAGTGCTTATTCACGCTACCATCTGAAGATCGTCGTCGCTGTCCGCTGTGTGTGTCACTGGAGACGCGACGCCCAGCGTTCAAACTGCTAGCGAGTGCAATCTCCTCGGATGCCAGCATCTTGCATGACTTGCATGGTCGTCTGACTAAGCTATTTACTCGGAGTGATGCGCTGCGGTTTAAGTGGGGTCAAGAGAACAACATCGAAACGCGTGGTAACGGCGAGCACGTCGGACTTAAAAACCAGGGATGTTCGTGCTACATGAATTCCTTCTTGCAGCAGTTGTTCATGCACCCCACGCTGTGCCAAGGATTACTAGGTGCCAAGGTGGCACCGCGCCCAACTACTCAAGAGCCTACAAAGGCTGAGGCAGAAAAATTCCCAGAGCGCTTGGTTGGCTGTCGTGTGGCGCTGGAGTGTCTGGGCGGCCGCGTTTACGAAGCAAATGTTGTGGGATACGATGAGCTGGCACGTCAGCATACGATGCGATACGACAATGGCGGCGAGGCAACCTTTGTACTGGCAGAGGGGCGACCCGGAAATGAAAATGGTCGCTATGTGATTTTGCAGCCGGAGTTGACGGGCACCGACGCAACGTTGGAAGTTCTTCGTCAACTTCAGCGCACATTCTGCTACTTGCGTGACAGTGAAATGCGTTACTTCAACCCGAAGGCATTTGTTGACTCGTGTACTTGTCTGAACCTGGAGTTTTCGGTGTACCAGCAGAATGATGCGACCGAGTTTTGTGATAAGCTATTGGATCGTCTAGAGACGGGTCTCAAAACGACACCACAAGGAACGAGGTGTCTCCAGGACGTGCTTGGTGGAAAGCTTATCTCTCAAAAGCTTCCGAAGGATTGTGGACACCGCTACGAGCGCGAAGAGCCATTTATTCGCTTAGAATTGCAGATCCGTGGAAAGGAGAGCATCGAGGAATCGCTGTCCGCGTTCGTCGAAGGGGAGCTTATGGATGGCGACAACAAGGTGGAGTGTGAACTGTGTGCCACAAAAAAAGCTGCTGTGAGGCGAACGTGCTTTGGCTCGCTTCCGAACTTACTGATTCTCCACTTGAAGCGCTTCGATTTGGACTATACGACATTCGAGACTGTAAAGTTGAACAACCGGTGCTCGTTCCCAATGCGTCTGAGCATGAAACCATACACCAAGGCGGGCATCGAGGAGCAAGAAGCTCGCTCTAACTTGCAGCAAGAACGTGAAGAAACGTCGACTGACGAAGATATGGCCTCTGATGACTCAAGTGACTCGGACGAGTTTATGGCAGACGTGAACGGTGATACGCCAGCAATACCAACTGCATCGTCGTCAACGTCGCCTAGGTCAAGCATCAAACTGGCTACTTCCCTACGAAGTGTGACTGGTGAAAAGAGAAGTGGATTCGACGAAAAGAGCAGCACCAAGTCGGACCCTAACTACGAATACCGGCTGAAGGGCATTCTGGTGCACTCTGGAGTAGCGCAAGGCGGCCACTACTATTCATTTATCTACGACCACATGTCCGAAAAATGGTTCAAGTACGATGACGAAGATGTGACGCCATTCGACCCAGCCAACATTGAGGCTGAGTGCTTCGGAGGAGTGCAACGACGCTCGTGGCACGGTTCGAACAATGCTATGGAGATGGAAGTTTTCAGCAACGCGCTCATGCTATTTTACGAGAAGGTTGTCCCCGTCGAGCCTGAGACGACGCCAGCCACGAAGACTGAGGCTGGTTCTGAAGCGTCTACTGATGTTGTTGTAGCTTCCCCGGATGAAGAGCGCTGCGAGTACGAAGCAGAAGTGTGGAAGTCCAACGAGGTCTTCCTGCAAAACTCGTACTTGTTTGACGTGGAATTCCACGAATTCCTACGCGAGATGGTACAGTCCCAGTACATTAAAGACACTCCGGTCCCAGCAACAGAAGATGATGTGCCCATGGCTTTATCGCCTTCGCCACAGTCAAGTGACCCGTCCGCTCCGCCAGCTGCACCAGTGGCACTGGTTGTACCAGCAGTGCGAGCTGACGAAGAAATCCAAATGACGCTAACGGAAATTGGCGTCGAGTTCGTGCTGAGCGTCCTGCTTCATTCACGTGAAAAACATGGAATAGCACGATGGATCACTGTGCTGGCGTCCAAGTTCACGCGGTCCAAGTCCATCTGTGCACGCTTTTTCTCGGCACTCTCTACGTCAAAGCGCATTTTGTGGTTGCGCGGTTTGCTCTTCGAGTGCCCTGACTCGATTGCACGCCAGTCGTTTGTGCACCTAGTTTCGCGAGCACTAACGGCGTACGAGACTCACCGGAAGGAAGAACAAGGTACCTTGGATGAAGCGCGTGCTGAAGCAGCGGCAGCAGCTGATACAACGGTCATCCGCGCGTTTTTGGAGGCTATCGCGTCTTTCTTGGATCAGACATCCATCATGCAGCAGTCCCATTTGGAAGAGTGTTTCATGCTCCTGCGCAACTGCGCTGAAATCAGTGCCACGGCGAGAACTCAGCTGCAACAGCTTGAGATGATTGCACGCTTGATCAACTTCTTCCTATGTGACCGTGGTCCGAGCGCACTGAAAGATGCTTTCCCGTCCTCGACATTGCAACCGACGGCTTCACGGTACGCGTCACCGGACTATCAGTATCTGCTCGAAGCTGTGATCGCAATTCTAGGTCTACCTAGGCGCACGACGGAGCCCCTGCTTACGGAGAGCAGCACGCAGTATCCACACCGCACAGTTCTATCGGAGAAGGCCGAGCAAGCTCTGACAGAAATTTTCGAGGACTATCAAACACCGGTAGACGCGGATGGCAACCCTGGCTTAAACCTTGAAGAGCTCAAGAAGTTCTTCTCTGTGTCGCTAAGCAGTGCTATGAACAGTCCGGCAGTTGAACAGCAGGCTCGGAGTATGCTAACCAAGTATGGTACACCAACCGACCATACTGCAAAGGACGAGTCGGAAGGAACTGCTTCACGCGTGGAGCTCGATGGATTTATGTTGTACTATACGGACATGGCAGCGTCGTCGACAAAGTCAGTGCTACAAGATTTACGCGTTTTTGGCTTCAGCGAAGACCTCCAGCGACACTCTCTTGCGAGCGGAGATCTGCCCACTGGAGCTCAGGTTCTCGCAGGATTGAGTTCTGTGAGTCGTGGTGCGTTGCTAAACGATGTATTCTTCGACTCGGCGCTTGAGGAAGAAGCAGAAACGACGTGCGAGCTGTTGCTGCGGCTGAGTTTGGGAGACCATAAGACATCCATGCGGTTGTTGCGTGCTCTTTTGCATTGCCTTCAGAGCACCGAGACGGGATGGAAGGGACAGCCTGTGGTAGACTCTTGCGCGCATGCAGTGCAGCGTGTTCTGGGTTACGAGTGTGACTATCAGAAGGAACTCGTGGAGTTGGCGCTAGCTCACAGCGACTACGGCTTGCTCAGCTCCGCGCGCAGCCGAGAGAATCTGCGCTCTCGTTACGTGAATACCACGCACGTTCCTCTTTTCGTATACCGGCAACTAGTTCTGGTCTTAGAGCTGCGTGCACGCGTCCCTGCAGTCAGCGCTTGGTTGGCAGAGCACCGCATGGAGTGGGAATGGCTGTATGAGTGGCTGCGTCTCGAATCGCTGCAGCCTAGCCTGGGTGGACGCTTATCTTTATTGAAACGTGAGCCAGCAAAATTGGAGATGCTATGGAGATTGGGTGAGGCGTTGAGCATTCCCTACCAGGAGGAACAGCGGCGATACGTGGTGGAAGGCGCCGGGTATGCCCCTGTTAATGGCGTGTACGTGAGTACGTCTCACGTCCACGACAACTGCTTGACGTACGCTTGTGCGAAGAGCGACATCGAGTACACGCTTTTCCGCTGCTGCATGCCTAGCAAGGCGCGCCGCTGGTACATTTCGTATTCTCCGAACAAGAGCCTGCTCGGAACGATGTCGGACGAGGACTTTTACTTTGTTCAGTCGCATGTTGACGACGAGTCTCCGCCCGTAGAAGGCTGGAAGGTGTGGGTAAAGAACGAGAAGGCGAAGCCGCCCGTGCCGACGGTGCGCCTTTACAGCTCTACGGTGGCGGCACTAGATGGCGAAGGAGACCTCGCGGACGCGGCTGACTCCGTCGATGGGTACATGGCGGGTGGCGGCTTCGGTGACCACGAGGATGGCTCGAGTGCTCCAACGGCGCCTTCGTCCGACATGGTCGTAGAGACTGTGGATGTGGACGCGGACGCCGAGACGGTCGAGTACGACGACAGTGAGGACGAGATCCGCGACAGCAACGAGCGCTTCCGGGCGGTGCATTTGGACACGCAGGAAGACGGCAGCGGCACGGACGACTTCATGTAAGCGAGCGAACTCGAGGAGAGAGTAACATTATGTAGCCTTTTGGCGTTTGTGCCGGCCGCACCGCACGGACTCCCGAGTGCTCGCAGGCCGGCAAGGGGCTTCTGGTGGGCAGCCAGGGCACGGAGGAACGGGGGGGTGCCTTCTGTGCGGTGAAGATTGATAAAGAAAAACAAATTGCCATTTTTTTACGTTGAAGCCGCGTCGTCGTTGATGGTCCAAACACGGAGAGAGGCTCGATGTTGAAGCTGCTGGTCCAGTTTGAGGCGCGCAGGACCGGAGCTGGCAACCCCGCAGGACCGACTGGCCAGGCTCGAGGCCGCCCAAGCCCGCTGCGAAGTCCAAGCGAAGCAGCAGCTGGAGACACTGAAGAAGCAGCACGAGCAGAGGGGGATGCCGTGGCGCGCAGGAAGGAGCTGGAGAGGTAGAGGGGACAGGATAGCGCTTGGATGTCAAGAAGAGCACACAGATCAAGCGGGTGGCCGAGTTGCGGGCGCTTCTGCAGTGCCTCGTGCTGAGCTATGAAGCCGACAACCAGAAGGAGCTGATGGAGTTGATCAGGTGCTGGAGCTGCGTGCTCGCATTCCTGAGGTAAGTCTCCTGGCTGCTAGAGCATCGCAGGGAGCGGGGATGGTTATACGAGTGGCTAACTTACGTCTCGAGTCGCTGCAGCCCAGTCTGGGTGGACGTGTGTCCGCGGGCCAGCAATGCTCGAGACGCTGCGGCAGCTGGTCAGGCGTTGAGTATTCTCTACCAGGAGGAGCAGCGGTGATACGTGGTGGAAGGCGCCGGAATGCCCTTGTCAACGGCGAGTGAGTACGTCTCACGTCCACGACAACTGCGTGCCGTGAAGAGTACACGTTTTCCATGCCTAGCGAGACGCGTGGCTGGCATATTTTGTATTCTCCGAACAAGAGCCTGCTCGGAACGATGTCGGCGAGATCCGCGACAGCGACGCTGGAAGACAGCAGCATTTCGTGCAATATCGAGCGAGATCGACGAGACGGTCGAAGCGAAAACGAATTCGCCATTTTACGTCGAACCTGCGCGCTGTTCCTGTATATACCATTATCATAGGACGATGAAAACTTTGCTCCACGGCGATTCGATGGACGAACTCCTTCTCGCGAGATGGCTTGGCACTTTGCCACGTAGCTTTGCAGTTGAAGCGACACATTTACAGATGAGCCTCCCTTATCTACTACAGCTCGTGGGCTCTTTCGCTATCAAGTATAGCAAGTTGATCGTCATAGAGAGGTTGGTGTGGTGAACATTTCTCAAAATTATTAAATATTTCATAAATACGAAAATGTCTGCCGGGAGCTCGGTTTCATACATGTACGAATTAGAATGGGTGTGGCAATGTTTATTTTGCGCCGGGTGCTTGATTGTAGAATTGATTTTGGCCCAGCAACTATCAAGTACGACAGGATACCATCGTTTTCAAGTTCAGCTTATACAGGTTCAGCTGTACCATCTTTTGCGTGCCGCGTCTCGTGTGCACCGCACGGGCGAGCCTGCTTGGAGCCATGTCACGGCGCTGGCAGGCCTTTGTCGGGGGTCTGGTAGGTTTTTGTCGTCCTCATCCTCTTCAACACGGGCGCCGACCTCTATAATGCCAGGACTTGGGCATCTGGTTTCGGGGACCGCTCGGAGAGACCTGTAGCCACTTGATCCACGCGTATCGTCACTCAAGTGTCCGAGTCCGCTGGCCATCACCCCATTCTTCCGCGCAGGAAGGACCTACGCAGTAGCCACATGGCCCCCGCCGCGGGCAAGCGAGGATAAGATGGAACAAATGTGGTTGCTATCTAGCACGCCAGGCATCGCGCCGTCGTCGGCACCCTCGCCGGATCTGCATGGCTCCACTGCGGCAGATCACGGGCAAATTTTGCTATACATGTAGTACATGTATACCGTAGCAAAATTTAAAATACGTGTTGTACCGCTATTGCGAGTTGCCCGTGGCTGGCTGAGTGAGCCGAATCTTTTTACGCAGGATGTCGAGAGTTTGATCGGCAAGTTGCCAAGTATCCGCATTACTCGGTCCGCCGGCAATGTGGCGACCGGATTCAGCCGTGTCTCTGCTCGTCCTCATGACGCCCAAGGCGGCAGGCTGCCGACAGCCAGGCAGACAAGACCACAGGGCAAAGTTGCTCGGGAAAAAAGCACAAACTTGAATCGAACAAGAAACAAGCACCGACATGATATAGAGAGCGCTCCGCCACTCGAAAGAATGGCCATCACAGCCCCCGGCAAGGACTCGCCGGGTCAGCATTTTGTGCCATTTGTGGCAAAGTGGCAAAATCTACAAATGAATCCGCTCGTTCGCACTCGAAAACACGGCGGCGGCGGGAACACCGCCGCGAAGCCACCCTCGCGACCGCATGACATCATCCCCGAGATGGTGCCCCGGAGCCACGAAGGCGGAGCCCGCCGAAAAAAGTATTCGCGCGTGCTGGGATCAAATTCGGGGATCGGATTCGAGCTGGGCGCTGGCAATGGCGAAATTTGTAGCTCGTCCCAGCCCGGGCTTTGACAGCGGACCACACAAGCCCAGCCCTGGCTGGACCTGGAGCGCACGAGCGCGGTGCAAGCAGGACAGCCGCCGCCCAGCTGGCAGCTCCGACCGGCTCCGCGGCAGCCAGCAGTTGCAAGTCGCGCCGGGGCGACGGAGCGTGGTGTCGCTGCGCTACTCGCCCCACGCAGACGCTCGTATTAAGGCATGGACACTTACTAGCAGAAGTCACTCCGATAAAGGGCATCCACCCTGCTCCACCCACCCTAGGATAACGGTACGTACAGTAAGTACACTGCCAGCTCTGCGCGGCTAAGTCGGCAAGCATTGTAACGGAGCTCGTGCAATCGGACGACTAGCCCACGTTTTTGAACGACGGCGAAAAAAGCGGCTGGAGCTCCGAGTCAAGCAGAGCGAGGCGCTGCTGGAGCGCGCTCCGGAGCCGGCACCTGGGCGCCAGCAGGCACAACGCATTTCACGGCCACCCGCACAGGTCCACAGCTTGCCAGCAGCAGCCTCCGCCCCGGAAGTCGCTGGAAAGACAGAAGCCCGTCTCGCTCCTCCATCGCCGCCGCTGCAAGTGAATCAAGGGGTGGAAAAGACCAGTTTCGTTCGCGACATCGCGCCACACAGTTCCTCCAAGCAGTCCAGCGCCGTCACTTTGCAGTTGCCGCGTGCGCCCCAGAGCCCCTTCTGCAGTTTCGGATTCGCCTCTCTCACGCAGGCAGGCAACACCCCCAAGACGGCTGAAGCGAAGCTGCTCCTCCTGCTGCACGCCGCTGAGTCAGCTGCTAAACTTCACCCTCGCCTTGTCTGCAAGTCGCGCCAACCTTCCCCAGCTGGAACATGGCTGCCCAAATGGACCAGCTCCCGCAGGTGCCGCCGCCAGGCACCAGTCCGCGCTCCAGCAACTCGTGGAGCCGCTGCGACCAGGCCGTGGCCCGCGTCGCGCCCATCGCCACCACCACGTGCCAAGTCTGCTCCAAGTGCATCGCCAAGGGCGAGTGGCAGCTCGGACTCATGTTCATCCACGTCGAGGGCTTCATGCTCATGGAATGGTACCACCTGCAGTGCTCCAAGTCGCTGCAGGGCAGCGGTCTCAGCGATGTGCTCCACACGGTGCAGAGCGAGATGACTCCGGCGCAGAAGCAGGAGTTCCAGTTGGCGTGCCAGAAGGTGGGGTGACTTTCGCTCGTCGGATGTATTTGATGTCGAGAGCCGTCCCCGAGTATCGTCGCAGTTTTATTAAATGTTTGTCAACAGCCCAGTAGTAGAACGCCCAGTGAGGGCGGAACGGGAAAAAAGGACCGTGAAGAAGCGTCCGCCATGCAAAAGTAGATAGAAGATGAAACCAGTAGACACATGCACAACAGAAGTAAAATCAACGTACCGTGGGCTTCAGTACCCACCTCCCTCTCCTCTGTCGTCTTCACCAAGTTCTTTTCTTCCAGTTCGTGGGATTGTGTCTTGGTTACCGGTAAACGAAAAACTAAACTAACAACCTCTGGGATGTAGCGACGCTTACTGGCGCAGTAATTCTCCCGTTCTAGAGCGATAAACTCCAGCCACAAGGATTACCACCCTACCTGATTACAACGGCAGCCATGATAGTCGCAAAGGCAGCCATCGACCGGAAAGTCGCAGTGAGACCGACGGCCCTGCTTGGCGCTCCGTTGAGCCGACACCCTGTAAATCCAGCGCTCCTAGAAAGATGAGATTTGGTTGCCGTGCGCAGGATAATATCACAGTGGGCCGCAGCAATGTTTACCAGCGAGCAGCCATAAATCGCCCGCCACCTTTCCGGGTGTCTGTCTGGTCGTCCGCGCTTCTGCATCGGCGGCCACACCGAGAGCTCCAGCCCCATCTGCAGTTCTGGATTCGCCTCCTCTCGCACAAGCGACTGAGCAAGCTCCTCCCAACCGTTCACTCGGTCGCCGAACTCCAAAAGTCTTGTCTGCCTGCCTCGTTTCAGCACCAACCAACAGCGACACCAAGCTCCCACTGCGAGACTGCAGCAACCATCTCAAGCCCGACGAACCGAACGCTCAAACTAGTCAAAATGGATACTCCAATGGACCAGCTCCCGCAGGTGCCGCCGCCAGGCACCAGTCCGCGCTCCAGCAACTCGTGGAGCCGCTGCGACCAGCCCGTGGCGCGCGTCGCGCCCATCGCCACCACCACGTGCCAAGTCTGCTCCAAGTGCATCGACAAGGGCGAGTGGCAGCTCGGACTCATGTTCATCCATACCGAGGGCTTCATGCTCATGGAATGGCATCACCTGCAGTGCTCCAAGGTGCTGCAGGGCAGTGATCTCAGCGATGTGCTTCACGCGGTGCAGAGCGAGATGACTCCGGCGCAGAAGCAGGAATTCCAGGTGGCTTGCCAAAAGGTAGCAAGCCCGTAACTATATGTAGACATTTAAAATCACAGGGTCCAGATACACGACCCAGCAGACCATGAAGTAGAACCCCCAAGCAAGAGTAGATAGAAACCAGTAGAGAAAGCAACACAACAGTCAAGTCAACATGCCATGGATTACGGTACCTCCCGCTGTGCCTTCTAGTCCTCTTTGTCCGCTGTCATTGCTTTCAGCGACCACTTGTCGCGCTTGATGTCCAAGTGCAGCGGGGCCCAGTGTAGTTTCTCGGGAGCGACCTGCGGACCCTTCTTCGTCAGTTTCGTGAGGTGCGCATCCACGATCTGCGTAGGCACCACGTATACGTATTGCCCACCTAGATACTTAATCATGTTGAGGTGCTGCAGCGTCGCGATAATGTCCTCGTTCTTGATGGATGTCATCTGAAAGGGAGGGGGGGGGGACACGAAAGTAAGCTACAAAATTGCAACAGCCACACGCGGAAGCGCTACGATTTTTACATACCCGCGTGAGCTCCATGATAGATACTTCCTTTTCGGGGTAGTCCCGCAGAATGCGTAGCAATTCGCGCGTCCAGTAGCTTCGATAACTCACGAGTCCGAGATCCGAGAGAGGCTTTTCAGGTGAACCAACCTTCTCTTCCTTTTTGCTGAGCTCGTATGAGAACTGGATGATGAAGTGGCCGTAGCCTTTGCGCTGGTGGCATGGGAACGTAAGGATGCAAGCCAGGTTGTACCCCAGCTCCGAGTACTTCTCCTTGGAGAAGTAGCCCACCGGATGGAAGCCGCGCGAGTCGACCTCACAGATCATGTAGAACAGGAACGGGTCGACGTCGTAGTAAAGCGTCTTGTGGTCCAGGAACAGTCTACATCGGCGCAAACAAAATCATACGAAGTATTTCCAAAATCAGACTTTCAGCCCATGTGGAATCATCTCAAATTTGTGCAGAACAGAACATACTTCGCTAAGTAACAGAGATTCTGGCAGTAGATCTTGGAAATGGCACCGTCCACCTCGAAAACGCTCAGGTTGTCGTGTCGATAGATTTCGTTGCCTGGAGGGTGCTGTTGCCACGAACAAACAAAAAAAACTTTAGCGCTGGTTGCTGCTGCAGTCACACAAAAACCGCCCCGCAGTCTTTCACTTACGCGGTTGCACACGCGGCGCTCTTGGTGGACGGACAGCTCGCGCTTGTAACAGAAGAATGCCATGCAGAACTCGCAGAAATGCAGCTGCATCGTCGTGATCAAGGCACAACCAGGTCAGATATAAAAAAAAACAATCCCTCAACTCCGTACGACTCATGAAAATGACAGCACTTACGCAATCGATGGACCCGTCCGGGTAAAACTCCTTTGGGAAGGGCGAAAAGTACCAAGCGGCCATGCGGAAGCGCCCCATCTCCACAAACCGCACATTCTAGCACGAGAACCACAAATAACCCACATTACAAAAAAAACTTTTTTGGCCACTTCAACATGTCAAAAAGTCACAATGCCACGCACCTTGACTTTCGTGACCTCCTCGTGCTCTCGAATGCTGGCGGCGTCCATGCCTTCGTGCTCGTCATGTTCTTCCTCTTGCGGGGCAAAGTACTGGTCCTCTGGCGTCTTCCTCTTCTGTCCCCGCGTGCGGCTCGAGTCTGCAGCGTCCGCAGAGCCAGTCGCCTTGCTCGAGCTGCGGCTCTTGGCGCGCTGCTCCTTCTCCTTCTCGCGTGCGTCTTTCTCCTGCAGCTTGAGCGTCTCCTCGTCGGTGCCTCGGCGTACGATCTCGTGCTCGTTGATCCACTCGTCCATGCGGCGGTTGAACTGGCCAAATAATTGACACAAGTTGGTACGGATGGGGTGATCCCCGCAAAAAAGTACCACCAAGGACTACCGCACGTCATGCCAGTGCACGTAATATTTGAACCGGTTATTGCTCAGCGCCGCTGCGAAAATGATAAAAGCAGGTTATTAGCACCAACTTCTGTCAATTTATCAAATAAACACGGCGGGGACGCATACCGCGCTCGATGACGACGCACGTGCGCTCCACCGCGCCCATCCAACGCGCCACCAGCGTGGCTCCCACAGGGAAGCCGGCGCCCTCACTGGTCGCCACGCGCTCGCTCTCCTTTGCCACGTCGCCCTCGACCCGCATTCTTCTCCACCTTTGCCGAAATTGACAGAGCGCTGTAAGGGGTACACTTTTGTGGGGGTACACTTTTACGTTTTTGCAAAAAGAAGAAGAAAGGTATTCTCTAAAATAGTCCCTTTTTGGCTTCTGAGAACGTCAAAATGGGGGATCATGAGGACGAGCTGGATCTGGACGAGCGCCTCGCGGCGCAGCAACCACTGCTGGGGCTGCACGACGGTGACAGCATCACGAGGAAGCGGCCGGTTACGCCGTGGTACCGGCGTCGCCTTGCCACCGTCGCGGGCGTGGTGGTGCTGCTCTGCGGTCTCTCATACTTTATCGTGTCCAGCCAGATCGCGCGCATCGCCGCCAATGCCATCGAGGACACGGCCATGCACATCGAGCGGATGGATCTGAGTCGGCCACAGGCCGCTTCCGTGACGCTGAACCTGAGTCTGAGTCTCACCGCAGCGTCCCCGTTTCCCGCAACGGTGGAGGCCGCCACCTTCCGTATAAAGTATGAGGGTCTGGACGTCGGCTCCTTCCTTGCCCCGGAGATGACCATAACCCACGGCACCAACGCCCAATTGTTCCCCAATTCGACGCTTCACATCCAATCCAAAGAGGCCTGGGACCAATTCGCAGGGGATATGATGAGACGACCTCAAGTCCGGTACGAGATCGTCAGCTTTTTGACCATCCACGTTCGACTGCTGGGCGGATTGGTGACGTTCAGTGCCTCAAACGTCCCATTAAATAAATGCATGACGTTCAGTGGGATGGACGGCTTGAAGGACATGCAGATAGCACTCGTGGACATGCGGAACTCGAGTCGGGAGCAGGTTCTGGCGACCATCAAGACGTGCATCCGGAACCCGTCGCGCACGACGATTCGCCCGGTGGGGGCGCTGTGTCTCGAGGCCCATTACCCGAAACGGGGCAAACACACGCTGGTGGCACACTTGACGACGTCGACCGACACGGGATTGCCGGTCGCCGATGGACAACCGTCGCATCCGTACTGCGCGTCGCTGCAAGGGTCGACGGATATGAGCCAGGGGTACAACCTGTTGGAGCTGCAGGGCGAGATGCTGGGCACCAACTCGGACGCCATCAGTGGACTCATCACCAAGTACTTGAGCAACGTGTCGGCGGAGCTCACCGTGGTGACGTGCGCCCCCCAGGCCACGTCGGTGGAGCTGTACAACCAGGCGATGAAGAATCTGACGATTGAGAGCGCACTGCCGCCCCAGAAGGACCCGTTGGTGGGAGATATGTTCTTCCGCGGCATCTCGCTGCATGCCCCGGAAGAGGGTAGGGAAAACGATGTCGTGAGGCTTGACACAGCGGTCCTGGTAGAAGCGACGAGTCCCTTGGGACCCAACTCGGCGTTGACGATCACGGATGTGCGCATGAACGTCAGTCTCACCGGCGCAGATGTGGTTCTAGGAACGCTGTCGACTGTGTCCGTTGATATTATCGACGGAAAGCTGGTGGACCGAAGCAACATTTCGGTCGAGTGTCAGACAAAGCTCGCCTTGGCAGAAAAGGGGAACGCATTTGGCAGATTTGTTCGTGCATCCGTCGTCAAGGAGAAGGTTCCGTTGACTCTCGCTGGTAGCATGGATGTGGTGTGCCATGGAGCTCTTGGTAAGTTGTTACGTCTTCATTACGGTGCACTGTTAAGTAGCTCACCTGGTTTGTGCTTCTATTTCTTGCAGGAACGCTGAAGCTTTCCGGGCTGCCTCTTCGCACCACCGCTTTGCTGGCTGGAATGAACGACTTTCAAGAGGTGACAGTGAAAAGTTTCAGCCTACCAGGAACTGGCAGCGCGGCAGAACATGAAGAGCCAATTCAGACGCAAATTGAAATTCGCAACCCATCTGTGTTCACTGTGTCCATTGGCACGCTCGCGATGGACCTAAGTGTGAACGCACCCCGAGAAAAGTTTGGAGCTCTTAGTGGTACAATGAATCTGGCCCCAGGCATGAACAATCTGGAAATGAATGGGCACTTAAAGCCAATCCAAGACGCAACAGGACAAGTGAGTGACGCTGTGGGGGGATTTTTCTCGCGATACCTTGAGGGGAATAGCTCCCAAGTGGTTGTTACGATTACAGGCACGCAGTATGCCAATTGTGTTTGGATGCAAGAGGCACTGGTGGGATTGACGATTGGGACGAGTTTCCCTGGTGTTGGAAAGGGTTTCCAGATGATTAACGATATCAAAATGAACCAGCTCGATGTCATTCTGGAAGAGGCTCCGCCTGGAGAGAGAGGTCCGATGACCAATACGCGCATGCTGGTTCGCACCGACATGAAAGCGAAGGTGAAGATGCCAGCTTCCATCAATATGCCATTGCAGATTTCAAATCTGTCTGTTGCGCTTACTCTGGAGAATGAAACTGGCCATCACCTCGGTTCGTTAGTGTCTGCCCGTGAGACGTGCGAATTCAATCAGACGGATGATGGAGCGTTCCGTTTGAATATGAGTCAATTCTATCCGATTGGATTTCATACTCATGAAGACGTCAGTGGAATGTCTGGTTTTATCGAGGGACTGCTTACGAAGAATGGGAGCATCATGCTGCAGCTGGCTAGCGACACCAATGCCAACGAAGGAGCGTTCCCGGATGTTGACACGAGAATGGGGATGCTTGCTCTTAGCGCTATTCCGATCAAAGGCAAGCCACTTATTCCCGCGATGGATTCTTTTCGCCACCCGCCGGTCAAGGTCCTCAGTGTCGACATCCAGCAAGGCTCACCGTCGTCAATGGTGATGACGATGGAGTTTTCTCTGCAGAATCCGTCGATTGTGCAGACGAAGTTGGGCTCACTCGTGTTGGATGTGTTTTCCGATGGGGCACGCATGGGCTCTGCCAAGATCTCGAATTTCAATCTCAATTGTTGCAGTAAGCCGACAGTTCTTCAAGGAAGTTTTAAATACAGCCCACGAGCGAGTGACCTCGCAACCGCAGAGAGATTTCTGTCGAACTTTGTGTGCGGCTACTTCACCCACGGGGCTTCCCAAGAGGTATCATTTTTCTCGATGAGCCTGTTTACATGCTTCTAAACCACGGTCTAACGCGTCATTCGTTGTTCGTGCACTACAGATTGCAATCAAGGGGTCTGCGGAGAGTACCTCGTTGGATCTCCTTCAGCCAGCGATGAAGGTTCTGTCGATCCCGTCGAAGTTGCCTACTTTGGGCGAGCTGTTTCCAGCGACGCCAACCCTTGTCACCTCATCGCTCTTGTACATTCCGTCGCTCTTCCACTTGACGCGGATCCCGACAGCGCTCGAGCTGCGAAACCCGTTCAGTGAAAGTATCACGGTGACAGGTGTGGACTTGGAGCTGTACCCCTGCGAAGACCAGGTTTCAGGTGCGTGCGAAGCTACACAACACTTACTCTTGTCTGCTACCTGCAGTCATTTACACTTGTTGTTGTCCCCCTGTTTTATGGTGCATTAGGTGATGACGGCAAGCTCGTGTGCAATAAGTACTTCGACAAGTCTCTGGCTCGGTTCGCCCCTGTTGTGTTCCAGTCGATCTTTATCCCTGCAACCAGCAAGGGATGCTTCTCGTGCTGCCAAGGCTTGCACTGCAACGATCATGTGCCGTTGTGTCCGCGCGCATCAGTTGGTGAATGTATGAGCGCCGAGGTTCAGAGCTTCTTGAGCCCGGAGGCCATCGCGACAATCATCCACTCGCTGACAGGCGGCCTGCTGATGCGAGTCAACGGCACAATTGGCGCCTCGATCGGTGACTATGCTACGCGTCTGTTCTACCAACAAGATGGACTCTTGGTCACGATGGCCAAGTAGAGCTAGGAATTCCAAAGGCGGTAAGTGTAGCGCTATGTGTTGATGCTTTGTATTCGATCGTTTGATACGTGGTCAATTCAGCCTCAGCTGGTGAGTTCGCGTTTGCGTTAACACCTTTTCCTCCTTATCTCTTGAAGATGCGCTTTTCGACGGGTCTTGAAAGCAGGAGCGCCGCGACGGTGAAGATGCAGCCCAGTTCAAAGCCGATATCCCCGTGGCTAGCGAGAGGGCCCGCAAACCAAGTCTGGCTCATACCCAGAACTACCCCTCCACAGCCGCACAAGAAGGAGAAGATGGCAGCGAAGCCGATCGGGAGCTTGTCAGGCGTGTTGTAGTCCTCGACGTTGTAGCCACCGAAGCCACGACGGAAGACGAAGTGCTCGGTGAGCGCGACCGAGACGTAGATCGTGGCCCAGTACGCGATGAAGTTCATGAAGTTGTTGAGCACCGACTCAAAGTGCGAATAGCCCTCGATGGCGATGAGCGCGTAGACGATGGCGCCGATCAACGCCCACAGGAAGCGCGGGACCACACGCGTCCAGCGACCGATCACCTTGATGTTGAGCGTGAACGAGTACACGTTCGGGCAGTTGTTCGCGACCGTGGACAGCGCCATGATCACGAGGCAGAAGCGTCCAAAGTCGCCCAGATGCGGGATCAACACGGCACCGATCAAACCTCCGGCGCCCGAGTCGTTGTACCCGTTGAGGTAAATGTTGTCCGTGGCGGTGGGGTCGAGTCCAGTGGCCGACATGACGATGACGGAGATCCACTCGGTGAAGACCGAAGGAAAGATCAGCCCCAGCCACGTCGCCAAGAAAATCTTTCGCTTGCTCTCGCTCGGCGGGTGGTAAACCGTGTAGTCCGCCGCCATGGAACTCCAGCTGATCGCGGTGCCAAACACCACGGAGAAGAAGCTGAGCACGCCCGATACTTCGGCGCTCCCCGAGCCCATGGGGATGTGGACGTACGCCCCCGAGTGGACGAACGTGCCCAACAAGATTAAGTAGACGGTGAAATTCGGGATCCACGAGTACCGTTCGTAGTAGTGCACGACTTTGTATCCGAAGAGCGTGATGAGGAACGTGCAGAAGGCGATGATGACGATCCCAGCCCAGCCGGGGACGTCCGTGTTGACGGCGTGGATCAATTCGGCGCCGACGATCACGTTCACCGTCGCCCACCCCAGTCCGGACACGCAGGCAATCGCAGACACGACACGGATGCCGTACGAGCCGAACCAGAAGCGACCGAGGACCATTTGACGAAGGCCAAACACCGGTCCAAAGCACGAGAAGAAGCACACGGGGAGAACCCCCAGGAGGTTGGCGAACAGGATTACCAGCATCGAGTCCACGACGCCCATGCCGTAGATGGCCTTGCCCAGGATCCCCACTGCGAAGTGGCCCATGACCATGTTCGGCGACAGCCACATGGTGCACACATTGATGAGTGACGTGTCGTGGCGCTCGTCCTCGGGCACGCGCTCGATACTGCGAGGCTCCATGTAGTTCTTCTCGGCCCATCGCTGCGCGCGAGCGTACCAGGTGTCGCCGTTCTCGTACTCGACGGGGACGTCGGCGTCGGCATCGAGTTGCACGTACGAGTTGGCGGAGTTCTTCTCCAGGTCGAGTTCTTGGGCGTGGGGCATGGTGTCACTTGCGTCTCTCTCAGCTACGTTGACCCCGGGACGAGCAGAGGAAGAGCGAATGACAGCAGCGAGTGCAGTGGGTGAAAACCAATAATGAGCTTCACGGGCGCTGCCGAACTCCTCGGCACTGACGCAGGTCGACGAGCTGTACGCCAGTCCTGCCGTCGGCTTCAACACGGGCAGACAAGTCGCCCGCGGCCAATGGGCACGTCTTGCGGCGGTATGACGCGCCGGGAGCAAAGGTTACGCTAGTCGCGGCGATCCTGAAGTACCACGCCGAGACTCGCATGCAAAACGGGACTCGGCGATTTGCCGCATCGATACCGTCGGGACGAACCTGCGCCGGGATCACCACAGCGTCGTCGAGCTGCGCTCGTGAGCCCTGCTCCATGATGCGTGCAAGAGTGGAGGCAGCTGCGGTTGCTGCGCTGATGTACGAGGCACTTGGTAGTCGGCCCGGCAGAACTTCTCGGCGCGGTGTCGGTGCAGGACGGCAGCAGCACCGGCACCCCATCATGCCGTTACCAGGCCACAACCATTGGCCGGCTCCAGCGTGATGCACGCGCGACGGACTGCGATCGCTGTGCACGTAACTTGCACCCGTAAATACGGGCGATTGCGTAAAGTCTTTGATGGTGGTGAACCTGGCACGGTCTCCGCTATCAAGTTCCGGTGCGTCTCCAGTGCGTAATTCGCCCGATCCAAGCCCATGAGCGCGTTCGTCTCGACTAAATCGCTCCCGAGCGGCCACCGTATCCCCGCCGTCGCGCTGGGCGTGTACCAAAGCGCCCCCGGCTCCGAGACGTACGACGCCGTGCTCGCCGCCCTCCAGCGCGGGTACCGCCACGTCGACACGGCCACTGTGTACCGCAACGAGTCGGACGTGGGGGAAGCCGTCCGCGACTCGGGGGTCCCGCGCCACGAAGTATTCGTGACCAGCAAGATCGTCTCCCCGCACGGCCGCTGGAGCTACGAGGACGTCGTGGACGGGGTGCGGCGCAGCAACCGCCAGCTCGGCCTCGGGTACATCGACCTGTACCTGCTGCACGCTCCGTTCGACGGCGCCACACGCGCGGAGGCCTGGAGGGCGCTCGAGGACATGCAGAGCGACAGCGTCGTGCGCGACATCGGCGTGTCCAACTTCGGCGAGCTGCACCTGCAGAAGCTCGCGCAGACGTGGCGCGTCAAGCCCGCCGTGAACCAGGTGGAGCTGCACCCGTGGCTCGCGCGAGCCGATACGGTCCTGTACTGCGAGCAGCAGGGCATCCTTGTGGAGGCTTACTCGCCCTTGGCTCGCGCGCAGAAGATGCACGACCGAACGCTCCAGCAGGTCGCGCGCGAGGCAGGCGCCACGTCGGCGCAGGTGCTGATCGCGTGGAGTCTGGCCAAGGGGTTCGTGGCGCTGCCGAAGTCGGTCACGGAGTCGAGGATCCAGGAGAATCTGGAGGCTGCGAAGGTGGAGCTGACAGGCGAGCAGATGCGCAAGCTGGACGGCTTGGACGCGTACTTTGTCACTGCGTGGGACCCAATCAAGCACCACGCCGTGTGAGCTGAGGAGACTGGACCAAGCCGCTGTATTTAATACGCTCAACGGCTCCTGAACTTGCTCGGTGCAAGGTGACGTGATGGATGAGTCGCATCAGTCTTAATGAAGCTTTTGATGTTCGTGGTCAGGAAAACGAAAGTTGACTAACGTAGTGGGCCTGTCCGATTGTCATCGAGAGCTGAGATCGCTGCGGGTTGCTAAGTAGAAATTGGGTCAATGCAGCATCGTGTCAAGATTCTAAACAAAACCTTTGTCTTCCTTTCAAGGTTGTAGACCCCAAGTGCAAGGCTGGTGGCCACTAGGGAGACCCTTCGTCGTGACGAATTGACTCGTACTTGGATCGTTGCTTAGCATCCAGCTTTGGCTTTCACAAATTACCGTAGTAGTCTACATGTACTTGTCCATTGAATGAATTTAATAAAAAAACACGAAACGATGCTACTGAAGGTTACTCCGACGCCAGTGAAGATCAGATGAAGCTGACGACAGCATCCTCTTCCGAAGAGGAACCAGCTCCATGTTCGTTCCCAGGCGGTGCGCCTGGATAAACGCCGTTGAGCCGGAACCCTCCTGCGAGCTGAAAACCACCTCGCCACCAAAGTAGCGAGCGAATAGCCTGGCCATCGGCAACCCGTAGCCGCCGCCGCTGAAGTGCTCGCGGTACGTCGGGTAGTTGTCCGAGTCGATGGGCGGGCACAGCGGACTCGTGCTGTAGTCGTAGTGCCACAGATTGTTCCAGCGACTTCGAGGAACGCCTCCGCCCTCGTCGCTGACCTTGACGGTCAGATCCTCACTGCCCTGGCAGATCACGATCTCCACGGGGGAGAGCTCGTCCCCCGAGCGGTACTTGCTCACGTCCGGGTAGATCTGGACACCCGACACGTCCTCGACAGCGGGGATGTAGAAGCCCAGCGACGGACTCTTCGGGTTCATGACGCGCTCGAAGCCGTTCACCTTGCCACGAAGCTCAAGCTGAGACCGACAACGGTGGTGCTCCACGGTGGCGCGCATCGCGTTCTTGACCAGCTCGAAGACCATGTGGTGCAGGTGCGACTCGACGTGCATGAAAGGCATGTTGGCGCTGGGGGTCGCGCGGATCTGGACAGGAGGCGCCACGCCGCAGTACTGGGTGCATAAGCTCCCTGCACGCTCACAGGCCTCACGGACGATCTGCTCTGTGTTCACCAAATGGACGCGACCGCCCGTGTGCTCCAGCGACTCGACGTGGTGGCCGATGATCATGCGGATGCCGATGCGGCCGAGGAAGAACTTGTCCAGGCGGTCCTTGATATCGTCCTGCACGCTCTCGAGCTGCAGCGCGCTCTGGCCCAGGTCCGTGGCCTTGAGCTCCTGCAGCCCGTAGCAGATGAGCGGCACGAGGTTTGAGCCGCGCTCCTTGGCGTAGCGGATCTTCTCGGTGAACACCAGGTCCTCCGTGGCGTTCGTGGGCGACTTCGTGCGGTTGATGCTCTGCAGCTCGTAGCGGTAGAAGTTGATGGCGTGGCGCACCGACGTGGTCTCGCTCAGACCCACGGGCAGATCGGACAGCTCCATGATGGCGCGCGCGTACCGCGACTGCAGCTCCTTGTGCACGAACTTGGCCGACACGATGTGCAGCTTCATGCTGCCGTCGGCGAACGTGCGCATCTGCTGGAGGGACATGGGCGTGGGGTCGTTGCCGGCGATCTCGCGCACCTCGTCCATGGACATGGCGCTGGCCTCGAAGTCGGCGCGGAAGGCGTCCATGTGCAGCAGCGCAGCGCCGTGGCGCGCGCCGGCGGTGAGCACCCGTGACAAGACGTGGGGGCTGGCTCCGCACCTGACAATTTCCATTGGCGCGGGTGGTGCTGTGCTTTGTGTGTGTTGAAGTGTTGGTTGGGGATCAAATTGGATTCTGAGCGGTGGAAAGCTCCCCAGAGTTGGGAAGCGGGAGCCGTTTAGCAAGCAGACAAGCAAAGTTCAGCTTCTGCTTGGTGTGGCGGCAGTTGCGCGTGTCTCTCACCACTTTTTCTTGTCGCGAGAGTGTGCTGTAGCCAACCTTAATTGGGTGTTGAATTTCGGATCTGGTTGTACAGGGCTGGAAAAGATGCGAGGGTAAATTGGTGCTACATGGGATGGCAACAATATAAAGTTCCCAAGGTTTTGTAGGTATGAATTGGTCGCGGTGCGATGCGTGCCACAAGAAAACGCGCGTCGTGCGCATTCAAATCGTAGGCCATTCCGTTTGACAAGAACAAAAATATCTGCCTCCTGCGGCATTGACTGGGCCTTGCGTAACGTTGATCGCCCCGGTGCCTGGCCTGGTGCGAAAACGCGGTAGTTTAGGCGCTGCCGACCGTTAAAGTTTAACTTAAACGGCGGCGGCGGCGTTGGCAGCGAGATTCACGATCGCGTTGATCCATATGTATCTCAACGGTTTATTAACGGGGCTGGCTCGGCTCTCGCACAGCATCTCGCTTACTCACGAGCCATCGTGCATACGCGGTCATGCATTGCGGCTTGACTGCACACCACCTTGGAGTCTATGTCGCCGGTTTGCCCCTGCTCCGCGTCGATTACTCGGAAGCTGCGAGAATGGAGCCATTTCGCCACTTGTAGACGATCGCGTGAGATTCGAGCCGCGGGAGCAATCGAAGCCTCGACCCTGCGACGACAGAACTTGGGAAAAGTGGCGAGAGTGGACTTCCGTTGGTGTGGTTTGACATAGGGATTTGTTGGCTCGAAGCCATGGGGGGGGGCTTCATTTTGGCACACACCGTCCCGGACTCCACGCGATCAACACTTGCGTTAGACTGGTATGGGTGTAGGTCACCACCTAGCTCTCTACAGGCTTTACACGCCACATTTCTCGACAGCTTCTGGAGGTGCCATTTGCCGAAGGATCCAGGGGAAAATAAGTAAACCGGGATAGCAACGATTTTTAGCATCAAAAGCGACCAGCTCAAGTTTGAATTCTCCAAATAAGCTCACGCTGGGGTATGACTGCTGTGTATGCGCCTGTAACTGCCAGTTTCCAAAGCTCGCTGCAGACTGGTGAGCAAGCGAGCGCGATCAGCTTGAAGCAACAGTACTTTGCGCTGTCACTTGACATCAACGTTGTGTGAGTTCTCTGGGTGGACAGCAAAGCCAACTGACTCCGCCCACCACCTTCGCCGCAGAGCATCGAGGCGACCACACAATCAATTGAGTTTATCGAACTACGGGCGACACGTTGACGGCAATATTCACCTTTGAGGGGTGGTATACTCTCCAATTTGATCTCCAGCCAACACTTCAACAAACACATACACAGCACTACCCGCGCCAATGGAAATTGTCAGGTGCGGAGCCAACCCCCACCTCGTGCCAATGGTGCTCACCGCGGTCGCCAAGACCACCGTCGCGCGCCATCGGCCAAGTTCGTGCACAAGGAGCTGCAGTCGCGGTACGCGCGCCATCATGGAGCTGTCCGGCCTGCCCGTGGGTCTGAGCGAGACCACGTCGGTGCGCCACGCCATCAACTTCTACCGCTACGAGCTGCAGAGCATCAACCGCATGAAGGCGCCCACGAACGCCACGGAGGACCTGGTGTTCACCGAGAAGATCCGCTATATCTGCCTGTGTCAATAGTAAGCGAGCGTCGACCACCGGAACGTGCTGCAGCACTCGGTCTCCAGCGCGCAAGGCGAGGTGAACACGGTATCAAGTAGCAGGCAAGCTGATGTCGGCCACGCGCTGTGCCGGGGCCGAGCAGTCGTCCACACAGCCAACGGCGAATGGTCCCCAAGCTCGTATCGCGCCTGATTCTGTCCGCCCGGACGTTGAACTTGTGTGGAGCACATTCTTGTGGCGCCGTCTCGACCAATCAGCGCGTCTAGAGAGCTGAAGATCAGTGCCACAAGCGGGGGCTTGCTTGCGCAACGGCTTCTCACAACCGGGAACTGCCCCTCGCCACACGGGGGAGCAATGTTGCGACGCGCCGGCAGCTCCGCGGCCCTGACGGCGGCTCGGGGCCGCGCGCGCTACGTGCGGTGCACCCAGATCCACTGCTTCTCCTCCGAGCTGTGCGTCCGCCGCGCGGGCTTGCGCCCAAACAGCGCCCGGTTTCTGACATTTCGGTGGTCTGCTGTGCTGTGCTGCAGCCACGAGACGCCCATTCCCATGGACCAGGTGCGCGAGATCGCCGACACGGAGCCCACGCCGCTGTCGCTGCAGCAGATGCGCTCGTTCGCGGATGGCGGCGCCAAGGTGCGCATCGTGTCGGCCAAGTTCCTGCACAAGGAGCTGCAGTCGCGCTTCGCTCGGTGAGGAGAGCATGACCCTTTGCGCGAACTCGCGACTTGAGCAGTGGTTTGCCCCGCTTTAGTGCTGAAGAAGGGGTTTGATAGGTCTGACCGTGTCTTGCCGTACTTTTGGGGGGGTCAAATAGCGCCATTGTGGAGCTCTTGGACTTGCCGTTGGGGTTGAGCGACACGACGCCGATCCGTCAAGCCATCGACGTCTACCGGCGAGAACTGCAGTGGATCAACTCGACCAAGCCGCCAAGCTCCATTGTGAGAAGAAGATAGCACGGGGCTGTAATGGGGGGTATGGATTTCTGAAGGGTTTTGTGTTTGGGTGTGCGCAGGCGGAAGACCGCCAGTTTACGGAGACGCTGCGTCAATCCAAGGCGCGGGGCTCGAACTTGGTGCCGCTCATCTGTTACGGTCTGCAGCAGCTGAAGGCCACGGATCTTGGACACAGCGCGCTGCAAATTGAGAGTGCGCAGGAGGATGTGAAGGACCGGCTGGACAAGTTCTTCCTGGGTCGCATCGGCATCCGCATGCTCATTGGTCAGCATGTGGAGTCGCTCGACCACCTTGGAGGACGTGTACATCTTGTCAACGTGGAGGATATCGTGCGAGAGGCATGTAATCGTGCCGCGAAATTGTGTGTGCAGTACTGCGGTGAGGCACCGCCTGTAGAGATCCACGCTACGGCAAGTACTAGCACGCCCCTGATGTATGTGCGGTCACACCTGCACCACATGGTAAGCAATGAAGTAGTATTTTGTTTTGGGGGTGGCCCCAACTCGGTCTAACGCATTCGCGTTTTTATTTTTTCATAGGTCTTCGAGCTGGTGAAAAATGCCATGCGCGCGACTGTGGAATACCACAAGAAGCTGACGCATAGGGCTCCTGGAGCAGTCAACCATTTTAAACAAGTGATGAACCCGGAAAGCCCGTCCTTGGGATTCTTCCTTCCGTCGGTAAGCACGCGTGGCTGATATTTTCTATACCAGGCGTGTCGTATTTGCACTCACTTACTGTTTGTTCGTCGTAATGCAGGTTCAGGACGTATCTGGTGTCAAGATATTCCCCGACGTGAGCAAATACAAACTAGGAGGGGAGCTGCCGCCGGTGGAAATCGTGATTTGCGTGGGCAGTGAGGATCTCACCATCAAGGTCAGTGACGAGGGTGGGGGTGTTCCGCGCAGTCGTTGGAACAAGCTGTGGCACTACGACTACACGACGAGCCCTCCTTGCCCACCTATCGACTCCAACAACTATCATAGCTACAGGCAACACTTCAGTGGTGGTGGCTACGGGCTGCCGATGGCAAGGCTATTCGCACGTTATTTCGGAGGCGAGGTCACCTTTAGCTCGCTTGAGGGCTCTGGGTCGACTGGTTTCATCCAGGCTCACCGCCTAGGAACCAACATGGAAGTCGTCCCTGGCCATGCGTCCTTCAACCTGCCGCCGCTCTACTCGTAACCTAGACTTGACATGTTGCATACCAAGCCAGATAGTGATTATCATTGAAAGTCCATTGTGCTTGACTTTTCAGCGCACCCAACCTCAGCAGTAGCTGCATGTTGGACATGTCCACCTCCTCTCGCTACTCCGTCTCCAAGAGCACGATTCTTTCAGAAACCGCGTCGTGGTTCCCACCGTCGCTCAGTGGCAGTCCAGAGGCGTCATCTGAGACTGTCATGATGTTGTACCTCAACCTCCTATTGAATCAACTCTACAAGTAGCCCCTGCCACTTGAGCGCTGTACGCCATGCGCTGCAGCTGGAAGTTTACGTCCTTCGTCTCCTTCTCCTGATGGAATAGGAGATCGGCCTATCGTTGTAGCTTGGCGCTCATCGACTGCGACTGCGCAAGAGCACCAGCTTCGACCAGAGACTCGTACCGCCATCTCGCGGTTGTAAGGCTGACCAATAAGAAGCCAGAATGTTGAATTTGTGGCCGGAGATTGGCGCAAAAACAGATGGTTACTACGCGCAATGATTAGTACGGCGACGACACAAGACCCCGGCAAAATGGCTCCTATTCCTGGAAGAGCTCTCGCCCTGTAGTGGTGGCATTGAGTGAGCTCGAGGCAGGGTGGCAGCGCTAGAGCCGCTGTGGATCTAACCAGTGCTTCGTCGCTCCGCCTTCATTGATTAGTTTAGCTACAAAGCGTTAATTCGTCTGCCAGGCTGCAGTGCGACGATGATCGAACTCACTGACGACGCCACCCGTGCCAGACCAATTTTTAGTTGAGTGTCCGCGTCGCTGCTAGATCTGTGCGATGTCGAACCTAAACTCGCATGGGTACGCGTTTGTGAGATAGCCAACTCCCCCACGTTATTTATTTTGGCACATGTATGATCGCGAAAGAGGTGGCGAGAAATGCCTGTGATCTTTCGGCCTGTACGCTTCGCAAAGGTCATGGTGGCACGATAGCTTTGGGCAGCAATACAGTATCCATCTTCATGAGTTGGTAGCTCTGAACACCTTGGTTCGACTTGCTGTGGGTAGCAAGTTGCCACCCTCTTCCTCCGGCTAAACCAACGCTTCAGGCAAAAACTGAGCATATGCGACCCGAAGGAGATAGTTATTGCTCTGCCAGTTGAGAGGGAGAACAATTCCATTGCGCTTTGTCACTGCTGCAGACTCTGTTGTCGCTGTGTTTATCTCAGCAGTTTGCTCTTGTGTGGGCTTGTGGCTTTACCGGAGAGCAGCCGGGAGTCGTTGCGGGATGGTCGACCAAGATCGCAAGGCTGCTACAGTAATAACTGTGCTGCGCAGAGGCCCCACTTCAACTACTTGCTGCATACTTCGGAGTATTTCGGTGTACCGGTACGCGCAAGATGCAGCATTTCCAGCAGCTTTGCAGCATTTTCTATGAACGATCCTGCTTCAAGGCCGTCCAGGAATGAGCTGCCCAGACCAATCGGGGCCGAACAAGCCCCCGAGTCACCGCTGCGCGTAGCCCAACGATCCCGCTACAGCCTCCACGTCACGTACGATCTTCGGCGGGCGCGGGCCACCTCAGGGCATCAGCCGCGCTTCGATGACTGTGCTGAAGTGGCGACAACGACGCGCTTCTCGATCTCGTGCCCAACACCAATGCACCTGTGCCGCGGCAATACGTGGGGCCATCGCTGCGGACAATTTGCCCGTTCGTCAACGCGAAAAAGGCAACGCGCCGTCTGTGACGTTTGTAGAGACCGTGCGCTGATTGGCCGAAAAGGCTTTTCTGTCACGCTACCGAGCCGAAAGTTCAGTCGGCGCATCTTATCGCGCTTGCCATCATTATCCATTCGGAATTCGGAACTGCGCTGCGCAAAGCGAGTTTTTGCCATCGCCATGTTCGTGACGTCCGCGCTGCCGTCGGACAGCGGCCAATTCAGCGAGGAAGCGGCGGAGATCGAGCGGTTCCGCGCTCGCCACCGCCGCATGTGTCGCGGCCAGCAGCAGGCCGCGACGGCGACGGCCCCAAGCATCGAGGCGCTGGACGTGGACGACGGACGCACGCGCAAAATCTCGGCCAAGTGGCGGCTGAAGCAGCAGCAGACGCAGCGCCGCAACCGCCACGAGGACGGCCTGTGGCCGCAGTCGGCGGGTACCGAGATGCACATTGGCTTCAACGCGTTCGACTTCTCGTCGTCACCCGAAGCCTTCTACGACGAGCCGGAGGAGGCCAAAGCCTCCTCCTCGGCTCAAGAAGACGCTGAGGAGAGACGCAGACAGCACATGGCTGAGGTGGCCACGCAGGTGACCGCCATGGGCTTCAACAGCGCGAGTCTGTGGGAGCAGAGCTTCCCGGGCCTTCGGCAGCCCGGAGGCCCCATTCGCCAGCTGCCGACTCATGGGCAACACTCGATGGCGCAGAGTCTGTGGAGACCGCCTGTGCACTGCGACCAGCGACGAGCACAGCCTCCGTACTACACGTGAGGGTGCTAGAGTTCCTGCTTGTACAATTAGTTTCTCGTATCATAGTCCAATTTCATCGAACACCCCAAGTCAACTTTTGCAGTGAGCTTTCTGAAGTGCTGTTGGCTCGCTCACTTGTTGCCGAGCTAGTGGCGAGATTTTTCTTGAGGGCACGCTTCATGGTAGTCAGCTTGCAAGACAGTTATCAATTTGAAACGCAACTCCGAGAAACGAGTGATAAAAAGTAGTAAATATTGGATCGTGGTTAGTCGAGCAGGGCTCGGACGCTTTCGACGCTCATGGCGACGGCACTGATAAAAACGATCGCTGCCATCGAGAAAACGATGAGAGACGGGCAATTGAAGCGCTTCACAACCTTCAGCAAGCAAAGCTGGCCGACATAGGTCATCAAGAACCCCATCGGCAGCATAAGCTGCGCCAGGTGCAGATCCATCTTTCCCATTGCGGTATAATTGAGCGAAGACACTGAAGGCAACGACAACAAGTTAAACAGGAAAGTCAGTAAATAGCAATGAGCGCTATGCAAAAAATACGCATCGAACTTACTTCCGCTGGAAAAGAGTACGGTCGTGGCTGTCATGGCTGAAGCGGCTGAAGCGTCGACGCCTACCTCGAGCAGCAGCGGTCCATTGATAATACCGCCGCCGATTCCAAACATGCCCGATACCGTTCCAGCCACAAGCGAGAATATGGGGAAAAATCGTATTGACGATGGTGTCCACTGCACAAACCGTGTAAAAAGTTAATACGAATTGCCATGCAGGGGGCTTGATTTGAAGACATCTGCATCGCCATTCTTACCTTAATTTCGTGCTCCTCGAGGATATACCCAGGCGTCTGCTGTTCCTCGTACGTAGCTCCCAAGTTTTTCAACGAGGAGTAGCTAACCCCGACAAGGGAAGCAAAGGGCATCGCCACGAGCACCGGGTATAGTGGCGACGATGAATCGATGCCCAACGGGCTTTCAAAGCTTTTTCCTCCTCGAAGGAGACTCATTCCAGCGATGACCACAAAGAGACTGACGAGTGTTGCAAGCTTGCGCCATGGCACGTCGGCATGGGGGACCTTCTCCCGTTTGCCTTGAGCCTTCATGGGGTCGAGAGAAGACGCGTCGATTCCAAGCAGAGACGTCGTCTCAGGCGAGACACCGCACTGCCATCGCTCATTTCGGCGAGCACTAATGGCTTTCTGAAGGGTTCGTGTCCCCGTTAGGCTGAGCACGAGCACCAGCAGTACGCTTAACAGCCACGTGGGTAGGATCGGGTTGAGGAAGGTGCCGCATGATGCTCCTACTACAAATGATCAACGAGTGCAAGCTGTCGTCAAAACCAGACTTCGCTCCGCCAGTGCTGGAGGAAGCGCAACGTACACAAGAGAAGTGGCTGCATCGCTAGTATGACGTCCCAGTCGATGAGCGACTTGGGCGAGTTGTCCCGGGTGCGACGCAGGTTCAGGAAGAAGTTGCCGAAGGCTGAAAAGTTGTTACGGGTGGATCAGTAAGGAGAATGGTTCCAAGCACGCGATGTTCACGTACGTACCTCCTCCAAGGATCGTGATGCTGGAAAGAGGGATCGCTGTCTGGAATATCCCGAGTCCTCATCAAGTCAGTTTACAGGTCACTCATAGCCCAAGAACTGGCACAATAGTCAGTTGTACCTTTGCGCTGAGCCCCATGATGAGGATGTAGATAGGGTCCAGCACGCCGCCGCCGCCCGTGCCTCCTCCTGCAGCGACGAAGATGACGAGCGCCGCGAGTGCCATGCCGAGGACCTCGCGCTGTGCGAAGGAGACGGATTCGTCGACTTCTGGGACGACAGCTTCGTCCGCTGGCGGTAGCCCAGCCAGCCCCAAGTCACTACGCAGCGTTTGCGCATGCGCAGACGCCCATGCCAGCGCTAACAAGACAGCGGCGGATTGCAGTCCGGGTCGCTGCTGCATGGTGCCGATCGGGTTGCGCTGTGAGCACGAAACCTACCAAAGCTGCAAGACTGGGGGGGGGGTTAACGTGGCCTTCTATTTGGTACCAAAGCTGCAAGACTGCACGATCGCACATCGGGGCGGTGGATCTTCCCATGGGAGCAACCAATCACCACAAGTAACGGGGCCAGCTCACGCGCGCTCGAAGCTGCTCGTGTCGTAGATTGCCTCAAATCGTGTTTGAATCACTTCAACGTTGATCGTCGCTCGTCGCTGGTGTCCATGAACCAGTTGTCAAAGTACAGAAGCGAGCCATGGAGGGCAGGGATTAAGTGAAGCATTCGCCGAAGATCGAAACCGAAAAATTAGCTATTCGAAGGCAAAAGTTTATAGACACCTGCAACGGGTTACTACATCATGTACAATGTGAATTTATTGTCAGGAAAAAGTATACTAGTATACAAGTACCCACATCGAAGAGAAACCGCTCTCAACGCATTAAAACTTGAATTTTACTGGCACAGCAATACAAAATAGGCACTAAAACAGCACATCAAGCATAGTACTGCGGTTGGTACATGTAGTACAGCGCTCGTCGCTGGTCGTCGTACGAGACGTAGTGCACGGGAGCTCCCCACATCGAATTTGGACTGAAAGTCGACATCTGGAGAATACCCCCGCCGGACTGTCGAAGGCCTGGGGGCCTCCGCTCCCACAGGTTGGTGCTGTTGAAACCCATCAGTAGTAATAGCCAGCACATTACACCGGCAGTTTTTTTCTTAGCTTTATTTAACAAGGAGAATAGGGCTAACCGTTTCTAATGCAATGCAACGACTTTGATGACACAACCTCTCGACCACCTTAGGACGAGAGAAAGCGCCACCACTTCAGAAAGTAGTTTTAAATGCTCTCGTCTCCTTAGAAGCGACAGCCGGTGGTTTCAACGAGATAACCTCTCGACCACCTGAGAGTGAGAGGAGCAGGCAACACTTCAGATATAGTTTCACAACCTCCTTGAGACTCAAGAAGACTCGGATAGATTTTGAAAACCAAATTCAGATTGATCCTGAAGGATAAACTACTAAGTATATAAGCAAGGTTTCAATATTAACAATGTGCAACTTTATTATGAAAACTGGTGAGCTGTGTCCAAAATCGAAATCGAAGGAAAGGTGCTGGATCCACCCGATAAGTAAATTCCCTGTAGCAGTATCGGATATTGATAAAGCAGAGAAAATGATGGATATTATTTTTAAGGCTCGACTCCATCATAACGTTTCGTGTCCATGTGGTAAGTCTATGAAGCGTTGGAATTACGCGCATCATTGTACTTACCCAAAGCATAAAGCTTGGGTTTTGACCATGCCAACTTCGGAGAACGGGCATTTATGGAGCATAAAACCACTTGATGTAAATGCTAACATCTTGGTG
This sequence comes from Phytophthora pseudosyringae, assembly GCA_019155715.1. Taxonomy (NCBI): domain Eukaryota; phylum Oomycota; class Peronosporomycetes; order Peronosporales; family Peronosporaceae; genus Phytophthora; species Phytophthora pseudosyringae. The sequence continues at coordinate 157,039 of JAGDFM010000043.1, forward strand.
AATGATGAGCGAACTAATGGATTTACTTCAAAGCAATGAATCCAGTCATACTTTTTTTTCTTTCAAGTTTCATATGGGTTATTGAGAGAAAAAAAGTCATTGTCTTACATCAGCTCATCAATAGCAGCACAGAGCTTCGGGGCCTTTTCAGTAGCAAACTTGGATGCACGCAACCACTGAAGATATTGTTCATCAATAGCAAATACTTGCTTTACTGACTTCCCCTTGTACTTCCCGAAATTTAGTAGGTACGATCCATCGTCGGATCCATTTGCGAACTTACTCGCAAGAAATGTAGCAATATCAGAATCAGGATCTTCAATTAGCATTTTTTGATTACGAAGCCAGCGACAGTAGCTGGGATCCTTATCAAATACCTCCTGGATAGAGCAGTCTTTGTACTTGCCGAACGTAATAGTTGTGTCCATGGTATCTATATAGATAGCTACCATACTTTATCAAAATATTAATTATTTAAGCAGTGGTAAAATCGAGTACCTCACCCGTTAGACGATCGTAGGATAGTTCTTGCTCACTCACAACCAATACAAGCATGTTGGTGCCCTGGCAACCAGCATTCACACCTTGAACCTGAATCGCCTGTGGTACATCACGCTCCGTAGGCGGCTAACGTCAGCAATGAGGACACGGTTAGTTAGCGACCACGTCTGATAGTCAAGAAGACCATTCGCTAACTCAGGGGTCAGATCACCATTAATCGAAGCAATCTTAGCGATTTCGTTAGTGAAGTGGTGGAAGTTATAGTTGTGGCTGATATCAAATGTTTGCTGTGAACCGATACGAACGTTAAAGTTGCGGATACTGGAACCGGGGTGAAGAGTCCAAGGAGCCGAATCAAACGGACTCTGGAACTCGCTGTACTGCGGCAGCAGCGAAACTACCAGTCTGCTCAGCAAAAGGAAGGAGAATAACGTACTTGGCATTCTTAACAGAAGCCGATAGCTGAAGATCAAATGCAGCATTCAGCTGAGTGGCTTGCTTACCAGTACCAGCGCGTTGGTAGAACCATTGAGCATAACAATCATTGTATCGAACCTTCTTCACGGGCTTGGAGATAATTGCCTGAGGGTTCTCAAGATGTACGAATGGTACATACAGACGGGAAGTGGTGAATGGCATGTAGGTGCCATCAATAGTAGGTTCAAGTGCATTGACTACGGCGCCCCAAGAAATGCTGAATGGAGCAGAAGCTGCAAGACCACCAGCCATAGGATTACCGGTGGAAGAAGCAGCAACCATCTTAGGGCAGACATTACCTCTCGCAAGAGTAGTACTGGTTATCGACATACCCTTCGAAGCATCTACAGCAACAGATGAAGTACCCTGATTGACGCGGAAACGGAGACGGATTTGAGGATTAGCCATGAGGTCGAGTTCCTTGGAGGTCGGTTAGCTTGATCTTGAGCATGTAGTTCCACGTTCCCATAATCGCATTAGCAGTACCAGCACCAGATACGAAAGCACCACGAGCCGTCTGATTCGAGAGAGTGGTAGAAGCGGCATCTCCACCTACAGATGGCCACGTCGTAGAGAAATCAGAGCCAGCATTAGGAGGGTTCGACAGCAGGCGTCTTACAAAACCATCGTTAGGGATAGAGGCACCACCAGCAGGACCGGAGGTAGCAAACGAAGATGAGAATGCAGTAGTGTTAGTGTATCCATCTCCAGTAGTCGAACTCGTGGCAGAGCTGTACATAGCGGACTGAGCGGCATCAGGGAATAGGAAGGACTCTGCTCCATGTTTCTCGACGTACTGAGGACTATAACTTGTCTGAGCACGGACATTGTTCCAAAAGAGCTTGTAATCAGCCATAGACACAACT